>CAWUQC010000020.1:0-23046 GCA_963924575.1 Pycnomerus fuliginosus | reverse complement strand
AAGGGCCCAAGTGTGAATACATTTTTAGAAGCAGAATTTGAAGAGCATTCATATGGTAATGCGAAAAATGGGGGTTTGCATTTAAATTTTTAAAGTTGATGTGCCAAAAAGGCACTTTCCGTGAGCCGGTGTAGCCCAGATTCTAATCAGCATCTACAAATCTCCCACTGAATATGTGTGCCAAATTTCATCAAAATCAGTTCAGTAGTTTCGGCTGTAGCGTGTCCACAGACATACGGACAGACACACGGACAGACACACACACAGACACACATTTTTCAAAAATAGGTTTTTTGGGTTCCTGGGACCCCGAAACGTAAAGATTTGATGTTAGTTCAATTTCGAATTTTTGAGCGATTTTATATACTGCTCCGCCTTGAGCGTAGAAGTTAAAACCATACATGAATATTATTCGTTTTATGCGGTTCTAAATGAAAATTTTGGATATACTTTGGTAAGTGTGTGCGTCATAATGTATGTATGTACTTTTACACTTTTTTTTTTAGTTGGAGCTTGATTTCAAAGTTCTCTTTCCTGAAAATGATATGTCCTTTTACGCAAATTGGCGAGCAAATTGGAGTGGGTTTGTGAATAAAGTTATAAGATATTGTCAAAGAGTAAAAGACAAGACTATTGCCAAACTTCTCTCAGAAATTCAAAACTGCGTTAATGAAGGTAGGTAATAGCAATTAATTAATTAAATTGAAAAATTCCTAATTATGCTGGTAGCATGTTCTGAGCAACATTCATAATAAGTATGTTACTTTTACCTCACAGACGAATTCTTTGATGATTTTGTAAAAATAGTTAAATGACGTGGAAATTAGGAGAATAATTTGGAATTTAATACTAATGGCAACTTATTTATTTGTTTTTGTGTAGATGGTAAAAATTTGCGAATTTTAAAAATACTCCCAAATTTGCTAAGTCGTAAAGAAAAATTGGAGGCCTACCAAGTCTGAAGTAGAAGAGGGATTTATTCTTCATGCGAAGGTATATACTAAAAAGCTAAACAAAATATTAATTTCTGTTTTCATTAAATTTTAGAGAATCGATGATGTGCAGGTTTTATTGAGCCAAAAAAAAGAAAAACTACTGAGATTCCAGTCAACATTGCAACCGACTCCCATTATTGTTGGTGATGACTTGGATAACATTACTGCTTCATATGTGAGTGTTAACAATGTGCTGTATAAGGTAGCGCGTGGGAAAATGGCTGATGGCTGAGAAGAGGAAAGGGGAGAGATCGAAGCGCACCTCGGACGGTAGCTGCTTATGTCAAAAGTCCAACTGCTCTAGGAGATGCGGCTGCAGAAGGACCAACACCGCCTGCTCGGACAGCTGCAAGTGCTCCCAAGAGACGTGCACGAACAGGAGCGCCGTCGAAAAGGTACCCTCGAACATGTTTCAACACGTCACTAACAGGCGTTTGCAGGTTTCATTGAAGAAATACCAACTTTTATCCTTGTTTTTTTTTATCATATTTTATCTCTTATTCCTTTGGGTTAGAGAAAAGTACCTCCCCAAAAAAATATAGGGAAGTTGGTATTACATGTTGGCATACATGTACTCGTTTCAGGAAAAAGCATTGAAATTTTCTCAAATGTTTGAAAAAAAACAGTTGCTGGCCTTTCTACACCCTCCTAAAATCCAGTTTTAATTTGTGAATTTCCAGGGTGGCTGCCTTCGACTATCTCCTAACTCGTGAAGACGTACGCATCGATGCTCAAAACTTCATGGGGGCATCCCCCCTGTACCTCGCCTGCTGCCTGGACAACCCCTACTTTGCCTTCAAACTGCTCGAAGCCGATGCAAATGTCAACTGCGTCATCGACAGTGGAGAAACCCTCCTTTGCTGTGCTTTTAAGCACCCCCACAACTGTGAATTAGCAAAAAAGTTGATTCTTAAAGGGGTTGATGTTAATGCAAAAAATGGAATTGGTGACACCCCTTTGCACGTAGCCTGCACCACGTGCAGAAACTGTGTGTACATGTTGCTCTATTTCAATTCCGACGCTACAGTTGCCTATGGAAACGGGGTTTCAGTGTTAAATCACGCTCTTATGCATCTCGGCGATCACGGTTTGCACGAAATTTTATTTAATTGCATTTTTGATGAGTTTAACGAAAGTTGCGATTTGGAAACTTTAAGGCAATGTTTGCGGCATAATTTAAACTTATACACGCGCATGATTAAGCACGTGTCTAGTGTGCAAATAGTCTGTTAAGTTTTTGCCTTGAAGTATCGTTCAATATTTACAGTATCGAAGTCTGCGTAGATAAGTTTCCTTATATTTTCCAGGCTGTTTTTTTTGCACATTCAAGCGCTTTTCTCGTTTCGTTTTTGGGACATTTGCCCAAAACTCGAGAAAAGAGGTTGAGCAGTCTGGAACTTTTTTATAAACTTGCATCAAATGTTTGTGATATTTGGCAGTATGTACCTTTTCACAGTTTACTTCCTGTTAGCTTTCTTGTAGAACTATGTGTATATGAGGCAAGCAATCTCATTCTTTACATGGCAAGCATAGGGTATCCAATTACGGCCTCTGATTTAGTTGCTATACTCAAACACAAGGAGTATGGTTCTTCTGAATTATTCACTCTTTCGTTATATATTGTGGATGAATCTATATGGGAGAGGAGCATACCAAAAATAAGTTATGCTTTGTTAATGTCTGATATAAACTTAGATATCGAAAAATGCTTGTCAGTTCCTGATCGTCTAACTTTGGACACGTTAAAGATGGTTATGAAATTTTTTTCTGGGCGAAAGGTGCAAAAAGCTCTTTCATATAACGAGTTGGAAATCGCGTGTCCAGACGTGCCTTCTTTGCTGGAATTGAGTAGAAACGCGAGCAGGAGGTGTATAATAGAAAAGTTTAAGATAAAAACTCCCTGTCAGTTTTACACCCATGTCGACTATCTCCAGCTCAGCCGAATCTATAAAGAAATAATTTGTTATTTAAAGCCTATATATTAAAATGTTTTTTCTCTGACTGATGAAGGGATTTAAAGATGAGACTGATTGTGATAATTTTAATTTATATACTACTATTAATAAAGTTTGTAATTGCAATATGTTTTACTGGTATTGGTAATATTGGTATACATAGGTATTACAATAATGTCGACACTTCACTATTTGAAGTATTCACACTCAAAACAAAAAGCCAACGGAAGATGTATATCAATGGGATGTATATCTCGGTAGACGTTTATCAAGCTAATGTGTATGTAGGGGCGGCTGGTCTTACTGGTGGAATCGGGTGCAGATTTTATCAATCTGCATCTAGTAGTAGTGCCTCCGCAAACGCACAGAAGTGTCAAAAAGGCGAAATGTTAAAAAATTGTTTTTACAAAATTTAAAAATAGAAAACGAACAGGACTGAGTAAATGAAAAGAATTACCGGAATTAAAACAAAATTTGGCGAATTTTGAAAAATTAACACTCGGGGCTGAAAAATTGTGAAAGGTGATGAAAAGTCAAGAGGAATGAAAATTTAGTGTGATTAAGTAGAATTACGAAATAAAACACGAAAATAACCAAATTATGCAATTAAAACTTTTGTGGGGGTTGAAATACGCACTTGTACCTACCTATTGCGAAAGAAACTGAAAAATTGTAAAAGGTAAACTGAATCCCAAATGCGTTCAATTTTATGACCGACGAAAAACGAAATTATGCGAATTTTGCAAAATTAGCACTTAGGGGGTTGAAAAATCGTAAAGATGGATGAAAAATCAAAAGGTATGAGGATTAACCGCGGCTAAGTAAAATTACAGAAAATAACACCAAAATAACCCAATTATGTAAATTTAGCATTTGAAGAGTTGAAACATTGCGAAGGGGGATGAAAAAAGTGAAAAATTTAATCATCATCCAAATGGGTTCAATTTATTACCGAAGAAAAACGAAAATATCCGAATTTGGCAAAATTAACATTAACATTAACACGAAAGTAAACCAATTATGCAAATTTAGCTTTTGGGGGTTGAAATGTTGCGACGGGATTGGATGCAAAAATCCTCGAAGGGGTATAGGTTTTTTTTTGCATTCTTTTGTTGTTTTTGACATAATGGCGTCATCATCGTTTTTTTAAATGGAAACCCATATTTTTCTCAACGATTTCGGATTTACGAATTTTTCTAGTTCAAGACCATGTAATAGACTATCGAAAATGCAATCAATGCAATTAAAAACAGCGAAGAAACGCATGAAAATTCAAGATTTTTCAAAAACGCAAAAACATGATGTGAACTTCATTTTCTTTTTTGATGCAAAACCAACTGGGTAATTACTTTTTTCTATTTCGGTGTCCTAATGAACACTTTGTAGCACCCAAACGCGTTCTCTAATGTGCTCTATTAGAGCAGGGCTTTTGTTTACATCGTAACCCAGACAACTATTGTGTCTAACAATCGAATTCACTGACAATCTGAATTTTTCTTGAAAATATTAACAAGTTGGGTATCCGAAATAGAAAAAATTGTATAAAAAAATGCAGCAGAGAAGCGGCTGGAACCTCCCCATCGCGTGGATCTTTGTATTCTGTGTAGATAGTAGTCAATTCAACAGAATTTGTCATCCACTGTCAGCCCGCTCCCTTTCAATGAGAAAGAATTTTTTCTCTATTTTCCACTGAAATGGTAGAAACTGTGAATATATTTTTAGAACCAGAATTTGATCGTCTTTCTAATGGCGACATAAAAAAGGAGGCCTTGCTTTAAAATTTAAAGTTGATATGCTTAAATGGCACTTCCCGTGGACCAATTGCTTCCAAAAGCCTTTCAGGTCTTCAACGGGTCACCCAATCTCCATGTAGCAAATTTCAGCCAAATCGATTCACTAATCTGGGCTATAGTGTATTTTTAGTGGTACTACAAAATTTCGATTTTTTGACCCAAAGAGCACTAAATGCGAACTAATTTTGTCTTATTTAAAACCAGAATTTGAAGACCTTTCTGATTGTGACAATAAATCTTTCAAAAACTTGTTTTGGATGGTTAAATGAGTGAATAATTTTAAAGTTGGAAATTGGTGTGCCAAAACGGCACTTTCCGTAGGCCGATTGAATCCAAAATTTGTTCGGCTCTTCGACGTGCAATACAATGCCCATGTGCAAAATTTCAGAAAAATCGGTTCAGGGGCTTGGGCTGTACCGCGATTTAAAAGTCCGATAAAAATCTTTTTTTTTTAAATTTTTGGTCAAAAGGGCACTAAGAATGAATGCATTTTTAGAAGCAGAATTTGAAGGCCTGTCCTATCGTGACGTGAAAAATGGGGGTTTGCATTTAAAATTTAAAAGTTGATGTGCCAAAATGGCATTTCTAGTTGCACGATTGGCTCCAAAAGCTTTTCAGATCTAAGTTGGGTTATGGGATGCCTACGCACCAAATTTCAGACAAATCGGTTTAGTAGTTTTGGCTGTGGCGTGTTTACTGTACCTGCGTAAATGGAGAATTTTTAAGCAGAATGATGTAAACACCCATTTTTTTTGAAAATATTTTTTTACTCCCAAACCAGAGGTTCAAAAGCCGTAATATTTTAGGGATGAATAAAGGCTCCTAAGGGGGTTGCAAATGTGTTAAAATATACCGGGCATTCCATTTAAAAAAAGTTGACTTTTCCTCTTCAAAATTTTTCTTACCACCCTGTATAATTAAAAATATTTTCCTGAAATGCACCTTCATTAACAGTTTAAGTATGTACCTGAACGAAATTCCTAACTTGGATAGTTTAGGCGCTATGAAAGCCCGACGCACGGTTGCAGGACCCTGTATAACCCCTTTTAAAAATGTACATAAGTAAGTTAAGTCCTCCTATCAATGATCGTCATTTGTTTTTCTACAAGAGAGTTTGGCAAAATATCTACCAAAGACTTTTTGAGCGAAGGCTTTAAAAGATAACTGAGATATCGATTTTTTAATTCTTTGCCTCGTGGAGTTCGGCCCCGCATTTGGGGCGCTCTACCGGCCAAACCGTGGGCCCCACAAGGTTGCGCCCGTGAGACGTTTTAATCAGCATCGCCCTGGCTACAACATAGTAAAAAACAAAAAAAATCTATCGATCTAAATTTCCCATAAGAAGTGTGCGGGGTCCTTTTAGCCTGCGGTTGCCCCCTCGGTGAAAAGTTTTAAAAAACTCGATGAGAAATTTGTTGATATGTGGACTAAAAATATGGTCCTCTCCTTGGTCTAATCAGTCACATTTTTAGTCCACATACCAACAAATTTACTCAAAACTTTCCTCGGATATCTAATTTATACTAAATTCGAATACATTACAGCAGTTGTCTCCAACATGAAAACGGTTCGCTAAATTCTCAAACTACTCAGAACGTGAATAGCATTTTTCAAGTGCTTTCATTTGATGTGACTCGAGGTATGCTGTTATTTAAGATTTTGACCTTGATAGGGGTGGGACAAACTACACAACCTGAACAAAAGCAAAATTACGGTGAAACATGTCCCTCTCAATGCCAAAAGGAACCTGTCGAAAACCGCAGGTCGATTTCTTACTCCGTTCAAAAGTTATTAAGGGTGGACCGTTTTGGATGCGCCACTCGGTATATTTGTGTAATGTGATTTTGTTTGTTTTGAAGCTGCATTAATCTTACCTTTAGCCCACCTGGGAACGACAACCTTTTGGCGATAATTCTCATCATCGGAATCGTAGTACTGTATCGGCTCCTCCTCTTTCTTCTTTTCCTCGGCCAGAACCTGCTTGTGCCTTTTCTCCTTCTGTCTTTGCTCCTTAGCCTGAGATGCTTTCGAAGCGCTTAGTGTCGCGGTGGTGCCGTTTGGCGTTTTCTGAGTCTTGGAAATGGTGCTGCAGACTTTGGGTCTAAACGATTGCGAAGTACCTGGTGTAAATAGTTTCCTTCTCTCTTTTACAGCCTTCGTCTCGTCATTTTCGACGACAGAATTTGCTCTTTCGGCTTTTTTTAACATTTCACGCTTTTTCGATCTTGTGAGAATTTGATATGTGGGGGGGCAATTTAGTTTCTCAAATGCTTCTATTTTGTCCTTGACCGGGGTGTGTAAGAAAGCAGTGAACGTTTGTTCAGATGGTACTTTCTTTTCGTCGGACTCATCATCAGTCATCTCTGGTTGAGCTGCTGCTCCAAGAGTGACTGTTGTATTATTCTTCGTGGAAGGCTTCGCAATGTTCGTAGCGTTCGAATGGTCCTCTTCAATAGTATTGCTAGTGGTATCCTTCGTGATGGTGGCATTTTTCTTCGGATCAGATCTTGAGCGTTTCTCTTTCCTTTCAACACTTTCCGTGTCAGTTCTACTGCGATTGATGTTTCTAGTCTTCGTCCTTGTGATACGCCCCACCGTCTCATCGTCAGAATCTGACAACGTGATGACAGAAATTATGGGCGCTTGCAAAACAACTTCATTTTCTGAAGAGCCAATGGACATTTTTTCTGTGTTGGCGGTGTTAGGGTCTTCGAGGGGTTCGACGTTTTTCTTCGCTGTGAACAATAAGAAGACTTAAACGTTGCGAGAGGCGGTGATCCATTTTACTCGAAGTGGGCTAAGTATTTAAATCGAAGAGGAATGAAAATTTAAACTCAAAGTCGATCCCACACAAATTATAATAAGATTTAAAAGTGTACCAAGGTTTCAGTCCACACTTGGACCATCTTCAGCACTACAAAAACAAAAACGAGGAGCTTAAATAGACAGAAAAATACACAAAATATTCTTACCCAAAAAATTAATTAAGGGGGTATGAAAAAGTCGATGACACTGGGGCTTATGATCTCACAAACGGGTTATTTAAGTCCCAGTGTCATGTACAAGAATCAGGGACCCAAAAACACAAAACACAAATTAAATTTAAAACTTTGAGTCTAGAATATAACATTAGACTCAAAGGGTGATGATCGAAAAGATTAAATTAGGTAAAATCCTACACTAAAAAAGTAGAGATGGGTACTCAGTTGGTGAGTCGACTCAAATGAGCCACTCATCATCGGCAATGAGTGATTCAACTCACTCGCAAGAAAAGAGTCGAGTCATCGATGAGTCGAATTTTCGCTCGATTCAGCTCAAGAAGCCAAGATCTAGTATTCCAATTCAACCGCAAACGCAGCGATCGACGTAATATTCATAAATGCCGGTGCCGCCTCAACTCAACTAAATAAAATATAGTTTAGTTTACATTTTTGCTTTATTTAGTTTCGCCAGTAGAGTAGTTTCGCTAAATATGAGTCGAATCACTGAGTCAACTCAGTGAGTCGACTAATCACTTGTGAGTGAGTTGACTGACTCGACTCACTTAAAAGAGTCGATCTGCCCATCTCTATAAAAAAGACATTGATTCGATAATTGACAATTGGTGACATTGACACTGTTGACGGTCACGCTGTTTCCGTACACCGTATTGGCCGAACTCAGCCGGTAAGGTGAATTACGCATTTATGCATTAGGGGTGCGTTCGTCATTACGATCTAAATTTATTTTGAATTTTTAATGCCTTCCGAGAGTATTCTCGAACGGTCGGCCATTCATGTGTTCGAATCGTAATTATGGTGACATTACGTGATTGTTATGAGGCCGCATCCTTAATAAGCGTAGGTGACCATCATTACAGGGCGTGCATATGAGTATGATATGACTGGTGTAGGCGACCATCATTACAGGACGTGCATAAGGGAACGTGACTGCCCTCAGGTTGACATTTATTGTGCATTATTGTGCATTGTGCATTTATTTCAAGAGTTTTTTTGGTTAGTTTGTTTTATTGTCGAAGGAAGGATAATATTGAAGGAAGGATAATATTGAAGGAAGCGTAAGTGTTGATTGTTATATATTAATTTGCAGAATTTCGTTTAATTACAAGATTGCCAATTTACAATCAACACTTACGCTTCCTTCAATATTATCCTTCCTTCAACAATAAAACAAACTAACCAAAAAAACTCTCTTTCTGTAATCTTCTCCCTGTCCAGAATAAACTCTCTTTCTGTAATCTTCTCCCTGTCCAGAATAACTTTTCCAGCTATGTCAACTACCTACTCCAACCATATAAATAAATATTTATATTAAATTGAATTCATAAGCATCATTTAAACTATTATAGCTTGCAGGAAAGTGAGTATAGGTAGGTACGAAAAGAAAAACTATCTAACGATGAGAGCAGAAAATTAAAAAAACAACAAATTTTAACTAAGTACCTATAGGGACCATCAATATGAAAAAAATGATTTACTTTTATATGTTCAATCCAAAACAATAGTTATTTATTATACAAGGCGGGGCAAAAATTTGATACTTATTTTTACTATCCATGGGAGAAAAATATCAAATTTTCCGGAGAAGGGTAGGAATATAGGTACATTTTCCCCCATGACGTAAAATATGTGATAATTCTCTACCTGTCAGTAGGTGAAAAATGTCAATATATTTCATATGGGTTATAAAAAAAATATACATTATTCAGCAGAATTGCAATGGTCTCTTCAAAAAGACAACTGCTTGATGGGCATTATTGGGCCGTGTATACATAAAGGAAAATTATTTACTTTTGCTTGATTACATCACATCTTTTTTTTTAATACTTTATACTTACATTAAGTACCTAAGTATATGACAAATCATATTTTCATCCTTTACTAAATTGAGGCAAAAGCTAATATACTTTTTGGTTTATGCATATACCTACCGTCCCATTATTCCGATGTTTTAAAAACAATTAACGATAATATATATATACGTATAATACAAGGTTCGGCCTCAAAAATATATATGTTTCACCTGTTTCGGCCTCAAAATTTGCGTTTCGGCCTCACGAGGCCAAACACGCCTCCCTGTCTAATATAGCTTTCGACCTCACGAGTTTCAGCACCATCTATTAAGCAAGAATTTCATTAAATAGGTGTGTTGCCATGGTTGGGAGGACCGTTTAGTGGTTTGCCTACATCATTTTTTTAATTAGCAGTAATAATTGTATTTAACTAGGAGATACAAATGATAGCTCCTGACCACTTTTGAAGTGCCTTTCAAGCACGCAGCCAGTTGATGGTCCCGGAACCGGATACCCCCCCGAAAATTAGGGCATATCACGTTTTTTACACAACTAAACATGAAACCTACGAATTAGGATAGTTTAACTGACTCTGATGATTTGTTTAGATTTGAATAGTGTGAAAACACTACGATCAGGTGTAATCGGGGGGGGGGGGATTTCGAGCCTCATTAATTCCTATAGGTGGACCCCCCCTCAAAGAAAATCCAGGCCACGTGCCTGGCCTTCATATTCGACATATATTTTAACCTCCCCACTCCACTTCACCATTTAAAAAAAAGGGAGGTTACTGCAATCACTAAAATTTTCGAATTCGAGATAAGACCGGATCTATACGTTTTGAGGTCTCAGGAACCCAAAAAAGTGGTTTTTAAAATGTGTCTGTATGTATGTACGTACGTGCGTACGTACGTTCGTAAACACGCCACAGCCCAAACTACTCGACCGATTTGGCTAAAATTTGGTACGTGTGCATGTGATAACCCAACTTAGATCTGAAAAGCTTTTGGAGCCAATCGTGCAACCAGAAGTGCCATTTTGGCACATCAACTTTTAAATTTTAAATGTAAACCCCCATTTTTCACGTCACCATAAGAAAGACCTTCAAATTCTGCGTCTAAAAATGTATTCATTCTTAGTGCCCTTTTGACCAAAAATTAAAAAAAAAATTATTTTTATCGGACTTTAAAATCGCGGTACAGCCCAAGCCCCTCAACCGATTGGTCTGAAATTTTGCACATTGAGATTGTATTACACGTCGAAGAGTTGAACAAATTTTGGATTCAATCGGCCCACGGAAAGTGCCGTTTTGGCACACCAATTTCGAAACTTAAAATTATTCTCTCATTCACCCATCAAAAACAACTTTTTGAAAGATTTATTGTTATCATCAGAAAAGTCTTCAAATTCTGGTTTTAAATGAGATAAAATTTATTCGCATTTAGTACCCTTTGGGTAGAAAAATCGAAATTTTGTAATAACACTGATCGATTTGTCAGAAATTTGGTACATGGAGGTTAGGTAACCCATTGAAGAGCTGAAAGGCTTTTGGGAGCAATTGGTCCACGGGAAGTGCCATTTAGGCATATCAACTTTAAAATCTTAAACACAAGTCACGGAAATCAAAGACCCATGCGTTGGGGAGGTTCCAGCCGCTTCTCTGCTGCCTTTTTTTTTCTAAAATTGGAAAAAGCTATCCGAGGTCGAAACAAGTATAAAATGCATATTGGCTGTAAGCGGGTAACGCCAGTTCCGGCCTCACAAATATTTATTTAAAACCAGTTTCGGCCTCACGAACACATTTATTACCAGTTTCAGCCTCACGCACGCATATATGGGACATTTTCATTCGTTTTTAGGACAAACTAGAGAAAGGGCCGGTCTAGGACCAGCCAATGAGTCACCGAGCCTCATTTCACAAACTGGAAGCCTCTCAAAATTCAAACGGCCTCAGGTTCGAGAAGCGTAACGGTAGTTTCGGCCTCACATATTCTATAAACATTTTCTTTCGTTTGAGATTTGAGATAGGGGCCTTTCTGCGGCTAGCTAAAAGGCCACCGAGCCTCAGTTTACAACCTGGAAGCCTCTCAAAATTCTGAAGGCCGGCATATTCGAGAAAAGGGCACAATTGACCACCAATAGTGTAGTAGGACTTTCTTGGGCATTCTGAGCACGGTCTAGGGTACCAGGGCATATCACTTCTACACGTGTGTCATAATAAAGGGTTGGCCAAGGATGGTTTTTACCCTCATAGGAAGCTTGTTTTCAAAAACTATCAAAATGATATTTATATCTATGAGGCCGAAACAAGTATAAAACACATATTATTTGTAAGCGGTTAACGCTAGTTTCGGCCTCACATAACCTATAAATTGATCATTTTGTTTCGTTATCAGGACAAATTTGAGATAGGCCTTTCTGCGGATAGCTAAAGGGTCACCGAGCCTCAGTTTACAGTCTGAAAGCCACTCAAAATTATGAATGCCCTCATATTGGAGAAACGGGCACATTTGACCATCAATAGTGTAGTAGGACCTTTTTGGGTATTCTGAGCACGGTCTAGAGTACCAGGGGATTAAAATCATCTCTACACGTGTCCCATAATAAAAGGGCTGGTCAAGGGGTGGTTTTTACCCCCATAGGAAGCTTTCTTTAAAAACTATCAAAATGATATTTATATCTACGAGGCCGAAGCAAGTATAAAACACATATTATTTGTAACCGGTTAACGCTAGTTTCGGCCTCACATGTCCTATAAATTTAACATTTTATTTCGTTTTTAGGACAAATTTGAGATAGGGGCCTTTCTGTGGCTAGCTAAAGGGTCACCGAGCTTCAGTTTACAATCTGGAAGCCTCTCAAAATTCTAAAGGCCTCAGATTCGAGAAAAAGGCACGTTTGACTACTAATAGTGTAGTAGGACTTTTTTGGGCATTTTCAGCACGTTCTAAAGAACCAGAGGATTAAATTCGTCTCTGCACGTCTCCCATAAGAAAGAGCTGGTCCAGGGGTGGTTTTTACCCTCATAGGAAGCTTGTTTTCAAAAACTATCAAAATGATATTTATATCTACGAGGCCGAAACAAGTATAAAACACATATTATTTGTAAGCGGTTAACGCTAGTTTCGGCCTCACATAACCTATAAATTGATCATTTTGTTTCGTTATTAGGGGATAGCTAAAGGGTCACCGAGCCTCAGTTTACAATCTGAAAGCATCTCAAAATTGTGAATGCCCTCATATTGGAGAAACGGGCACATTTGACCATCAATAGTGTAGTAGGACCTTTTTGGGTATTCTGAGCACGGTCTAGAGTACCAGGGGATTAAAATCATCTCTACACGTGTCCCATAAGAAAAGGCTGGTCCAGGGGTGGTTTTTACCCCCATAGGAAGCTTTTTTTAAAAACTATCAAAATGATATTTATATCTACGAGGCCGAAGCAAGTATAAAACACATATTATTTGTAAGCGGTTAACGCTAGTTTCGGCCTCACATATCCTATAAATTTAACATTTTATTTCGTTTTTAGGACAAATTTGAGATAGGGGCCTTTCTGTGGCTAGCTAAATGGTCGCCGAGCCTCAGTTTACAATCTGGAAGCCTCTCAAAATTCTAAAGGCCTCAGATTCGAGAAAAAGGCACGTTTGACTACTAATAGTGTAGTAGGACTTTTTTGGGGATTTTCAGCACGTTCTAAAGAACCAGCGGATTAAATTCATCTCTGCAGGTGTCCCATAATAAAGGGCTGGTCCAGGGGTGGTTTTTACCCTCATAGAAAGCTTGTTTTCAAAAACTATCAAAATGATATTTATATCTACGAGGCCGAAACAAGTATAAAACACATATTATTTGTAAGCGGTTAACGCTAGTTTCGGCCTCACATATCCTATAAATTTAACATTTTATTTCGTTTTTAGGACAAATTTGAGATAGGGGCCTTTCTGTGGCTAGCTAAAGGGTCACCGAGGCTCAGTTTACAATCTGGAAGCCTCTCAAAATTCTAAAGGCCTCAGATTCGAGAAAAAGGCACGTTTGACTACTAATAGTGTAGTAGGACTTTTTTGGGGATTTTCAGCACGTTCTAAAGAACCAGCGGATTAAATTCATCTCTGCAGGTGTCCCATAATAAAGGGCTGGTCCAGGGGTGGTTTTTACCCTCATAGAAAGCTTGTTTTCAAAAACTATCAAAATGATATTTATATCTACGAGGCCGAAACAAGTATAAAACACATATTATTTGTAAGCGGTTAACGCTAGTTTCGGCCTCACATATCCTATAAATTTAACATTTTATTTCGTTTTTAGGACAAATTTGAGATAGGGGCCTTTCTGTGGCTAGCTAAAGGGTCACCGAGGCTCAGTTTACAATCTGGAAGCCTCTCAAAATTCTAAAGGCCTCAGATTCGAGAAAAAGGCACGTTTGACTACTAATAGTGTAGTAGGACTTTTTTGGGCATTTTCAGCACGTTCTAAAGAACCAGCGGATTAAATTCGTCTTTGCACGTGTCCCATAATAAAGGGCTGGTTCAGGGGTGGTTTTTACCCTCATAGGTAGCTTTTTTTAAAAACTATCAAAATTATATTTATATCTACGAGGCCGAAACAAGTATAAAACACATATTATTTGTAAGCGGTTAACGCTAGTTTCGGCCTCACATAAAATATAAATTTAACATTTTGTTTCGTTTTTGGAACAGATTTGAGATAGGGGCCTTTCTATGGCTAGCAAAAGGGTCACCGAGGCTCAGTTTACAATCTGGAAGCCTCTCAAAATTCTAAAGAGCTCAGATTCGAGAAAAAGGCACGTTTGACTACTAATAGTGCAGTAGGACTTTTTTGGGTATTTTCAGCACGTTCTAAAGAACCAGCGGATTAAATTCGTCTCTGCACGTGTCCCATAATAAAGGGCTGGTCCAGGGGTGGTTTTTACCCTCATAGGAAGCTTGTTTTCAAAAACTATCAAAATGATATTTATATCTACGAGGCCGAAACAAGTATAAAACACATATTATTTGTAAGCGGTTAACGCTAGTTTCGGCCTCACATTACCTATAAATTGGACATTTTATTTCGTTTTTAGGACAAATTTGAGATAGGGGCCTTTCTGTGGCTAGCTAAAGGGTCACCGAGGCTCAGTTTACAATCTGGAGGCCTCTCAAAATTCTAAAGGCCTCAGATTCGAGAAAAAGGCACGTTTGACTACTAATAGTGTAGTAGGACTTTTTTGGGCATTTTCAGCACGTTCTAAAGAACCAGCGGATTAAATTCGTCTCTGCACGTGTCCCATAATAAAGGGCTGGTTCAGGGGTGGTTTTTACCCTCATAGGTAGCTTTTTTTAAAAACTATCAATATATATTCATATATACGAGGCCGAAACAAGTATAAAACACATATTATTTGTAAGCGGTTAACGCTAGTTTCGGCCTCACACAACCTATAAATTTAACATTTTGTTTCGTTTTTAGGACAGATGTGAGATCGGGGCCTTTCTGTGGCTAGCAAAAAGGTCACCGAGCCTCAGCTTACAATCTGGAAGCCTCTCAAAATTCTAAAGGCCTCAGATTCGAGAAAAAGGCACGTTTGACTACTAATAGTGTAGTAGGACTTTTTTGGGCATTTTCAGCACGTTCTAAAGAACCAGCGGATTAAATTCGTCTCTGCACGTGTCCCATAATAAAGGGCTGGTTCAGGGGTGGTTTTTACCCTCATAGGCAGCTTTTTTTAAAAACTATCAAAATTATATTTATATATACGAGGCCGAAATTAGTATAAAACACATATTATTTGTAAGCGGTTAACGCTAGTTTCGGCCTCACACAACCTATAAATTTATCTTTTTGTTTCGTTTTTAGGACAGATGTGAGATCGGGGCCTTTCTGTGGCTAGCAAAAAGGTCACCGAGCCTCAGCTTACAATCTGGAAGCCTCTCAAAATTCTAAAGGCCTCAGATTCGAGAAAAAGGCACGTTTGACTACTAATAGTGTAGTAGGACTTTTTTGGGCATTTTCAGCACGTTCTAAAGAACCAGCGGATTAAATTCGTCTCTGCACGTCTCCCATAATAAAGGGCTGGTCCAGGGGTGGTTTTTACCCTCATAGGAAGCTTGTTTTCAAAAACTATCAAAATGATATTTATATTTACGAGGCCGAAACAAGTATAAAACACATATTATTTGTAAGCGGTTAACGCTAGTTTCGGCCTCACATAACCTATAAATTGATCATTTTGTTTCGTTATTAGGGGATAGCTAAAGGGTCACCGAGCCTCAGTTTACAATCTGAAAGCATCTCAAAATTGTGAATGCCCTCATATTGGAGAAACGGGCACATTTGACCATCAATAGTGTAGTAGGACCTTTTTGGGTATTTTGAGCACGGTCTAGAGTACCAGGGGATTAAAATCATCTCTACACGTGTCCCATAAGAAAAGGCTGGTCCAGGGGTGGTTCTTATCCCCATAGGAAGCTTTTTTTAAAAACTATCAAAATGATATTTATATGTACGAGGCCGAAACAAGTATAAAACACATATTATTTATAAGCGGTTAACGCTAGTTTCGGCCTCACATTACCTATAAATTGGACATTTTATTTCGTTTTTAGGACAAATTTGAGATAGGGGCTTTTCTGTGGCTAGCTAAAGGGTCAGCGAGCCTCAGTTTACAATCTGGAAGCCTCTCAAAATTCTAAAGGCCTCAGATTCGAGAAAAAGGCACGTTTGACTACTAATAGTGTAGTAGGACTTTTTTGGGGATTTTCAGCACGTTCTAAAGAACCAGCGGATTAAATTCGTCTCTGCAGGTGTCCCATAATAAAGGGCTGGTCCAGGGGTGGTTTTTACCCTCATAGAAAGCTTGTTTTCAAAAACTATCAAAATGATATTTATATCTACGAGGCCGAAACAAGTATAAAACACATATTATTTGTAAGCGGTTAACGCTAGTTTCGGCCTCACATATCCTATAAATTTAACATTTTATTTCGTTTTTAGGACAAATTTGAGATAGGGGCCTTTCTGTGGCTAGCTAAAGGGTCACCGAGGCTCAGTTTACAATCTGGAAGCCTCTCAAAATTCTAAAGGCCTCAGATTCGAGAAAAAGGCACGTTTGACTACTAATAGTGTAGTAGGACTTTTTTGGGGATTTTCAGCACGTTCTAAAGAACCAGCGGATTAAATTCGTCTCTGCACGTTTCCCATAATAAAGGGCTGGTCCAGGGGTGGTTTTTACCCTCATAGGTAGCTTTTTTTAAAAACTATCAAAATTATATTTATATCTACGAGGCCGAAACAAGTATAAAACACATATTATTTGTAAGCGGTTAACGCTAGTTTCGGCCTCACATAAAATATAAATTTAACATTTTGTTTCGTTTTTGGGACAGATTTGAGATAGGGGCCTTTCTATGGCTAGCAAAAGGGTCACCGTGGCTCAGTTTACAATCTGGAAGCCTCTCAAAATTCTAAAGAGCTCAGATTCGAGAAAAAGGCACGTTTGACTACTAATAGTGCAGTAGGACTTTTTTGGGCATTTTCAGCACGTTCTAAAGAACCAGAGGATTAAATTCGTCTCTGCACGTGTCCCATAATAAAGGGCTGGCCCAGGGGTGGTTTTTACCCTCATAGGAAGCTTGTTTTCAAAAACTATCAAAATGATATTTATATCTACGAGGCCGAAACAAGTATAAAACACATATTATTTGTAAGCGGTTAACGCTAGTTTCGGCCTCACATTACCTATAAATTGGACATTTTATTTCGTTTTTAGGACAAATTTGAGATAGGGGCCTTTCTGTGGCTAGCTAAAGGGTCACCGAGGCTCAGTTTACAATCTGGAAGCCTCTCAAAATTCTAAAGGCCTCAGATTCGAGAAAAAGGCACGTTTGACTACTAATAGTGTAGTAGGACTTTTTTGGGCATTTTCAGCACGTTCTAAAGAACCAGCGGATTAAATTCGTCTCTGCACGTGTCCCATAATAAAGGGCTGGTTCAGGGGTGGTTTTTACCCTCATAGGTAGCTTTTTTTAAAAACTATCAAAATTATATCTATATCTACGAGGCCGAAACAAGTATAAAACACATATTATTTGTAAGCGGTTAACGCTAGTTTCGGCCTCACACAACCTATAAATTTAACATTTTGTTTCGTTTTTAGGACAGATTTGAGATCGGGGCCTTTCTGTGGCTAGCAAAAAGGTCACCGAGCCTCAGCTTACAATCTGGAAGCCTCTCAAAATTCTAAAGGCCTCAGATTCGAGAAAAAGGCACGTTTGACTACTAATAGTGTAGTAGGACTTTTTTGGGCATTTTCAGCACGTTCTAAAGAACCAGCGGATTAAATTCGTCTCTGCACGTGTCCCATAATAAAGGGCTAGTTCAGGGGTGGTTTTTACCCTCATAGGAAGCTTGTTTTCAAAAACTATCAAAATGATATTTATATCTACGAGGCCGAAACAAGTATAAAACACATATTATTTGTAAGTGGTTAACGCTAGTTTCGGCCTCACATAACCTATATATTGATCATTTTGTTTCGTTATTAGGGATAGCTAAAGGGTCACCGTGCCTCAGTTTACAATCTGAAAGCCTCTCAAAATTGTGAATGCCTTCATATTGGAGAAACGGGCACATTTGACCATCAATAGTGTAGTAGGACCTTTTTGGGTAATCTGAGCACGGTCTAGAGGACCAGGGGATTAAAATCATCTCTACACGTGTCCCATAAGAAAGGGCTGGTCCAGGGGTGGTTTTTACCCCCATAGGAAGCTTTTTTTAAAAACTATCAAAATGATATTTATATCTACGAGGCCGAAACAAGTATAAAACACATATTATTTGTAAGCGGTTAACGCTAGTTTCGGCCTCACATAAATTATAAATTTAACATTTTGTTTCGTTTTTAGGACAAATTTGAGATAGGGGCCTTTCTGTGGCTAGCTAAAGGGTCACCGAGCCTCAGCTTACAATCTGGAAGCCTCTCAAAATTCTAAAGGCCTCAGATTCGAGAAAAAGGCACGTTTGACTACTAATAGTGTAGTAGGACTTTTTTGGGCATTTTCAGCACGTTCTCAAGAACCAGCGGATTAAATTCGTCTCTGCACGTGTCCCATAATAAAGGGCTGGTTCAGGGGTGGTTTTTACCCTCATAGGAAGCATGTTTTCAAAAACTATCAAAATGATATTTATATCTACGAGGCCGAAACAAGTATAAAACACATATTATTTGTAAGCGGTTAGCGCTAGTTTCGGCCTCACATAACCTATAAATTTAACATTTTGTTTCGTTTTTAGGACAAATTTGAGATAGGGGCCTTTCTGTGGCTAGCTAAAGGGTCACCGAGCCTCAGCTTACAATCTGGAAGCCTCTCAAAATTCTAAAGGCCTCAGATTCGAGAAAAGGCACGTTTGACTACTAATAGTGTAGTAGGACTTTTTTGGGCATTTTCAGCACGTTCTCAAGAACCAGCGGATTAAATTCGTCTCTGCACGTGTCCCATAATAAAGGGCTGGTTCAGGGGTGGTTTTTACCCTCATAGGAAGCATGTTTTCAAAAACTATCAAAATGATATTTATATCTACGAGGCCGAAACAAGTATAAAACACATATTATTTGTAAGCGGTTAACGCTAGTTTCAGCCTCACATGTCCTATAAATTTAACATTTTATTTCGTTTTTAGGACAAATTTGAGATAGGGGCTTTTCTGTGCCTAGCTAAAGGGTCACCGAGCCTCAGTTTACAATCTGGAAGCCTCTCAAAATTCTAAAGGCCTCAGATTCGAGAAAAAGTCACGTTTGACTACTAATAGTGTAGTAGGACTTTTTTGGGCATTTTCAGCACGTTCTAAAGAACCAGCGGATTAAATTCGTCTCTGCACGTGTCCCATAATAAAGGGCTGGTTCAGGGGTGGTTTTTACCCTCATAGGTAGCTTTTTTTAAAAACTATCAAAATGATATTTATATCTTCGAGGCCGAAACAAGTACAAAACACATATTATTTGTAAGCGGTTAACGCTAGTTTCGGCCTCACATAACCTATAAATTGATCATTTTGTTTCGTTATTAGGGGATAGCTAAAGGGTCACCGAGCCTCAGTTTACAATCTGAAAGCCTCTCAAAATTGCGAATGCCCTCATATTGGAGAAACGGGCACATTTGACCATCAATAGTGTAGTAGGACCTTTTTGGGTATTCTGAGCACGGTCTAGAGTACCAGGGGATTAAAATCACCTCTACTCGTGTCCCACAAGAAAGGGCTGGTCCAGGGGTGGTTTTTACCCCCATAGGAAGCTTTTTTTAAAAACTATCAAAATGATATTTATATCTACGAGGCCGAAACAAGTATAAAACACATATTATTTGCAAGCGGTTAACGCTAGTTTCGGCCTCACACAACCTATAAATTTAACATTTTGTTTCGTTTTTAGGACAGATTTGAGATAGGGGCCTTTCTGTGGCTAGCAAAAGGGTCACCGAGCCTCAGCTTACAATCTGGAAGCCTCTCAAAATTCTAAAGGCCTCAGATTCGAGAAAAAGGCACGTTTGACTACTAATAGTGTAGTAGGACTTTTTTGGGCATTTTCAGCACGTTCTAAAGAACCAGCGGATTAAATTCGTCTCTGCACGTGTCCCATAATAAAGGGCTGGTTCAGGGGTGGTTTTTACCCTCATAGGAAGCTTGTTTTCAAAAACTATCAAAATGATATTTATATCTACGAGGCCGAAACAAGTATAAAACACATATTATTTTTAAGCGGTTAACGCTAGTTTCGGCCTCACACAACCTATAAATTTAACATTTTGTTTCGTTTTTAGGACAGATTTTGAGGTAGGGGCCTTTCTGCGGCTAGCTAAAGGGTCGCCGAGCCTCAGTTTACAATCTGGTAGCCTCTCAAAATTCTGAAGTCCCTAATATTTGAGAAAAGGGCACATTTGACCACCAATAGTGTAGTATGACCTTTTTGGGCATTCTGAGCACGGTCTAGAATACCGGGGTTTAACATCATCTCTACACGTGTCCCATAAGAAATGGGCTGGTCCAGGGGTGGTTTTTACCCTCATAAGAAGCTTTTTTTCAAAAATTATCAAAATGATATTTATATCTACGAGGCCGAAACAAGTATAAAACATATATTATTTGTAAGCGGATAGCGCTAGTTCTGGCCTCACATAACCTATAAATTTTACATATTCTTTCGTTATTAGGGCCAATTTGAGAAATGGGCCTTAATGCAACTAGCTAAACCGTCACGGAGTCTCTTAAAATACTAAGGGTCCTCAGATTCGAGATAAGGGCACGATTGACCACCAACAGTGTAGTAGGAGATTTTTGGGCAATCTCAGCACGTTCTAGAGAACCAGCGGATTCAAATCATCTTTACACGTCGTGTCCCATAATGAAGGGCTGGTCCAGGGGTGATTTTTACCCTCATATGAAGCTTTTTCTCAAAAACTATCAAAATGATATTAAAACTACGAGGCCGAAACAAGTATAAAATATATATTATTTGTAAGCGGTTAACGCTAGTTCCGGCCTCACATAACCTATAAATTGAACATTTTGTTAAGTTTTTAGGACAAATTGGAGATAGGGGCCTTTCAGCGGCTAGCTAAAGGGTCACCGAGCCTCAGTTTACAATCTGGAGCCCTCATATTCGAGAAAAGGGCACATTTGACCACCAACAGTGTAGCAGGACCTTTTTGGGCAATCCGAGCATGTTCTAGAGAACCAGGGGATTAAAATCATCTCTACACGTGTCCCATAATAAAGGGCTGGTCCAGGGGTGGTTAGGAAGCTTTTTTCAAAATGATATTTATGTCTACGAGGCTGAAACAAGTACAAAACATATTAGTGATAAGTAGGTAACACCAGTTTCGGCCTCAAGTCATTTTCTTTCGTTCGTAAGGCAGAGAAAGGACCCTGTCTATCTACGGGCAGCTAAAGGATCGCACCGAACCTCATAAGCTTCTCAAAACTCCAAATGCACTCAGATTTGAGACAAGGGCATGTTTGACCACTAATAGTGTAGGAGGACCTTTTTTTGGGCATTCTGAGCACTTTCTGGAGAACTCGTTTGTTGAAACCTGTTTTTATACGTCTCCCATAATAAAGGACAGGTCCTTAGGTAAACGCGCGGTTTCCACACTCATAGGGACGTTTGTCAAAAAGTTAGGTTATATCAACAAGGACGAAACAAATATAAAACGCATATTAGCAGTAAGTGGGTAACGCCAGTTCCGGCCTCACGCTATTTTATTTCGTTCTTAAGGCGGAGAAAAAACCCTGTCTATCCACGGCCAACTAAAGGATCGCACCGAACCTCACTAGCTTCCCAAAATCCCAAATGCACTCAAATTTGAGACAAGGGCACGTTTGACCACTAATAGTGTAGTAGGATATTTGAGGGCATTCTGAGCACTTTCTGGAGAATCTGTGGATTAGAACTTGCCTCTACACGTCTCCCATAATAAAGAGCAGGCCCTTAGATAAACAGGCAGTTTCCACACTCATAGGGACGGTTGTCAAAAAGTTAGGTTATATCAACGAGGCCGAAACAAGTATAAAACACTTATTAGTAATAAGTGGGTTACGCCAGTTCCGGCCTCACGTCATTTTATTTCGTTTTTAAGGCGGAGAAAAAACCCTGTCTACGTCCAGTTAAAGGATCGCACCAAACCTCAGAAGCTTCTAAAAATTAGAAAGACAGTCAGATTTGAGAAAAGGGCAAGTTTGAACACTAATAATGTAGTAGGATTTTTTTGGGCATTTTGAGCACCTTCTGGAGAACCTGCGGATTGAAACTTGTCTTTATACGTCTCCCATAATAAAGGACCGTTCCTTAAGTGCAGGGGCGATTGCGGCAATGGTGTTCTCAGAATGCGTCAAAAATATTTATATCTGCGAGGCCCAAACAAGTATAAAACACATACTTATTGGAAGTGAGACGGTAGCGCCGGTTTCGGCCTCACAAATTCTGGTTATGCAACCAAATATTAACGCTTAGTTTAGACAAAAACCGAAGGTGCTCAGTCGGTAAAGTCGATGAGGCCGAAACTGGTATTACGCGTATAGAGGTAGAAATAAATATCGCGAGGCCGAAACTCATATTACACATAGATATATATATATTATCGTTAATTGTTTTTAAAACATCGGAATAATGGGACGGTAGGTATATGCATAAACCAAAAAGTATATTAGCTTTTGCCTCAATTTAGTAAAGGATGAAAATATGATTTGTCATATACTTAGGTACTTAATGTAAGTATAAAGTATTAAAAAAAAAGATGTGATGTAATCAAGCAAAAGTAAATAATTTTCCTTTATGTATACACGGCCCAATAATGCCCATCAAGCAGTTGTCTTTTTGAAGAGACCATTGCAATTCTGCTGAATAATGTATATTTTTTTTATAACCCATATGAAATATATTGACATTTTTCACCTACTGACAGGTAGAGAATTATCACATATTTTACGTCATGGGGGAAAATGTACCTATATTCCTACCC
>CAWUQC010000019.1:0-69242 GCA_963924575.1 Pycnomerus fuliginosus | reverse complement strand
TAAAGATTCAAGGAAAATCTTCGAGATGTATACGAATCTCACTAAAAGGAGTCATTTGACGTAATTTAAAATTTGCATATTTTGCATATTTTGAAATCTCAAGCATATTTTAGTGCACGGAGCATATTTTAGAAAAAAGCGAATATTTTTGCATATTTTATTAAATTCCTACATTTCCAATTTGTTTTTTCGAATAGCTTCCTTGGCCAAAGGAAAAACGTATTCCGAAATCGATACCAATTCCTTGAATTTTCAACCCCTCGTCAGTCTTTAATTTCCCCTACTTGTAGGTGGTGATTGCCTGTTTCTAGAGTGACGTCCCATTTGTAGGTTCAAATCATTATTATTTCTCCCTATCCCGCCCATTAAAGAAAAGGAATATCGGTCTCTGTCGGTCGCCTCCAAGTGCGCGCGAATCGCATTATCATCCTTTTTTGACGCGTTCAGATTTAAGCATAATGTGTGTACTTTTTTCTCTCAAAAAATACGTGGACTTGCAGATACCTACCTACCTGCCAGGGTCGAATTGAAGGGGTGGGTTAACTTTTTGGCCACAATTTTGATTCCGTTTATAAATACGGGCCCTCTTTATAAGCGACAACATATTGTAATACTACAATTCACATTTTTGGTTCTTTAATATTGAAACCTTTCCAATTACCACCAAAAATATACCTAGATATTTGTTATTCCTTGGAAAAATGGCTCAATGTGTCTTCTCAGTTTTCGGCCATATTTCATATTTTGTGCATATTACGTGCATTTTTAGTCATATAAGTACATATTTTATGCCTATTTTGTTTGTTTTCGATGCATATATATGCGCATATTTTGTCAGTTTTCTGTGCATACGAATCCGCGCCCTAATTATTATTATTATTATTATTTGGGTCAGTACCGTCAAAAACGCGTTTTCGCACTATTCTGAGGTCAAAAGCACGATTTGAGCCATCTGTACCGTCAAAAACGCGTTCTCGCACTATTCTGGGGTCAAAAGCACGATTTGAGCCATCTGTACCGTCAAAAACGCGTTTTCGCACTATTCTGAGGTCAAAAGTTCGATTTGGGTCTGTACCGTCAAAAACGCGTTTTCGCACTATTCTGAGGTCAAAAGCACGATTTGAGCCATCTGTACCGTCAAAAACGCGTTCTCGCACTATTCTGGGGTCAAAAGCACGATTTGAGCCATCTGTACCGTCAAAAACGCGTTCTCGCACTATTCTGGGGTCAAAAGCACGATTTGAGCCATCTGTACCGTCAAAAACGCGTTTTCGCACTATTCTGAGGTCAAAAGCACGATTTGAGCCATCTGTACCGTCAAAAACGCGTTCTCGCACTATTCTGGGGTCAAAAGCACGATTTAAGCCATCTGTACCATCAAAAACGCGTTCTCGCTCTATTCTGGGGTCAAAAGCACGATTTGAGCCATCTGTACCGTCAAAAACGCGTTTTCGCACTATTCTGAGGTCAAAAGCACGATTTGAGCCATCTGTACCGTCAAAAACGCGTTCTCGCACTATTCTGAGGTCAAAAGCACGATTTGAGTCTGTACCGTCAAAAACGCGTTTTCGCACTATTCTGAGGTCAAAAGCACGATTTGAGTCTGTACCGTCAAAAACGCGTTTTCGCACTATTCTGAGGTCAAAAGTTCGATTGGGTCTGTACCGTCAAAAACGCGTTTTCGCACTATTCTGAGGTCAAAAGTTCGATTTGGGTCTGTACCGTCAAAAACGCGTTTTCGCACTATTCTGAGGTCAAAGTTCGATTTGGGTCTGTACCGTCAAAAACGCGTTTTCGCACTATTCTGAGGTCAAAAGCACGATTTGAATCTGTACCGTCAAAAACGCGTTTTCGCACTATTCTGGGGTCAAAAGCACGATTTGAGCCATCTGTACCGTCAAAAACGCGTTCTCGCACTATTCTGAGGTCAAAAGCACGATTTGAGTCTGTACCGTCAAAAACGCGTTTTCGCACTATTCTGAGGTCAAAAGCACGATTTGAGTCTACCGTCAAAAACGCGTTTTCGCACTATTCTGAGGTCAAAAGTTCGATTTGGGTCTGTACCGTCAAAAACGCGTTTTCGCACTATTCTGAGGTCAAAAGTTCGATTTGGGTCTGTACCGTCAAAAACGCGTTTTCGCACTATTCTGAGGTCAAAAGTTCGATTTGGGGTCTGTACCGTCAAAAAACGCGTTTTCGCACTATTCTGAGGTCAAAAGCACGATTTGAGTCTGTACCGTCAAAAACGCGTTTTCGCACTATTCTGGGGTCAAAAGCACGATTTGAGCCATCTGTACCGTCCAAAAACGCGTTCTCGCACTATTCTGAGGTCAAAAGCACGATTTGAGTCTGTACCGTCAAAAACGCGTTTTCGCACTATTCTGAGGTCAAAAGTTCGATTTGGGTCTGTACCGTCAAAAACGCGTTTTCGCACTATTCTGAGGTCAAAAGTTCGATTACATAATTGTCTTTCGAGCGACTGAAATTTTTGCTATATAATATTGCACTTATGTTAATTCAGTTTAATTTAATAAGTAATTTTTTTTTTTTTGTTTGTAATTAATTTACGTTTCCTTTTCTCTTTTTCTCTTATATAATGTCCTGTAATTGGAGTTCTCCTGTTGGACAATATACGATTATTATTATTATTATTATTATTTGGGTCAGTACCGTCAAAAACGCGTTTTCGCACTATTCTGAGGTCAAAAGCACGATTTGAGCCATCTGTACCGTCAAAAACGCGTTCTCGCACTATTCTGGGGTCAAAAGCACGATTTGAGCCATCTGTACCGTCAAAAAACGCGTTTTCGCACTATTCTGAGGTCAAAAGTTCGATTTGGGTCTGTACCGTCAAAAACGCGTTTTCGCACTATTCTGAGGTCAAAAGCACGATTTGAGCCATCTGTACCGTCAAAAACGCGTTCTCGCACTATTCTGGGGTCAAAAGCACGATTTGAGCCATCTGTACCGTCAAAAACGCGTTTTCGCACTATTCTGAGGTCAAAAGCACGATTTGAGCCATCTGTACCGTCAAAAACGCGTTCTCGCACTATTCTGGGGTCAAAAGCACGATTTAAGCCATCTGTACCGTCAAAAACGCGTTCTCGCACTATTCTGGGGTCAAAAGCACGATTTGAGCCATCTGTACCGTCAAAACGCGTTTTCGCACTATTCTGAGGTCAAAAGCACGATTTGAGCCATCTGTACCGTCAAAAACGCGTTCTCGCACTATTCTGAGGTCAAAGCCACGATTTGAGTCTGTACCGTCAAAAACGCGTTTTCGCACTATTCTGAGGTCAAAAGCACGATTTGAGTCTGTACCGTCAAAAACGCGTTTTCGCACTATTCTGAGGTCAAAAGTTCGATTTTGGGTCTGTACCGTCAAAAACGCGTTTTCGCACTATTCTGAGGTCAAAAGTTCGATTTGGGTCTGTACCGTCAAAAACGCGTTTTCGCACTATTCTGAGGTCAAAAGTTCGATTTGGGTCTGTACCGTCAAAAACGCGTTTTCGCACTATTCTGAGGTCAAAAGCACGATTTGAATCTGTACCGTCAAAAACGCGTTTTCGCACTATTCTGGGGTCAAAAGCACGATTTGAGCCATCTGTACCGTCAAAAACGCGTTCTCGCACTATTCTGAGGTCAAAAGCACGATTTGAGTCTGTACCGTCAAAAACGCGTTTTCGCACTATTCTGAGGTCAAAAGTTCGATTTGGGTCTGTACCGTCAAAAACGCGTTTTCGCACTATTCTGAGGTCAAAAGTTCGATTACATAATTGTCTTTCGAGCGACTGAAATTTTTGCTATATAATATTGCACTTATGTTAATTCAGTTTAATTTAATAAGTTATTTTTTTTTTTGTTTGTAATTAATTTACGTTTCCTTTTTCTCTTTTTCTCTTATATAATGTCCTGTAATTGGAGTTCTCCTGTTGGACAATATACGATTATTATTATTATTATTATTATTTGGGTCAGTACCGTCAAAAACGCGTTTTCGCACTATTCTGAGGTCAAAAGCACGATTTGAGCCATCTGTACCGTCAAAAACGCGTTCTCGCACTATTCTGGGGTCAAAAGCACGATTTGAGCCATCTGTACCGTCAAAAACGCGTTTTCGCACTATTCTGAGGTCAAAAGTTCGATTTGGGTCTGTACCGTCAAAAACGCGTTTTCGCACTATTCTGAGGTCAAAAGTTCGATTTGGGTCTGTACCGTCAAAAACGCGTTTTCGCACTATTCTGAGGTCAAAAGCACGATTTGAGCCATCTGTACCGTCAAAAACGCGTTCTCGCACTATTCTGGGGTCAAAAGGCACGATTTAAGCCATCTGTACCGTCAAAAACGCGTTCTCGCACTATTCTGGGGTCAAAAGCACGATTTAAGCCATCTGTACCGTCAAAAAACGCGTTTTCGCACTATTCTGAGGTCAAAAGCACGATTTGAGCCATCTGTACCGTCAAAAACGCGTTCTCGCACTAGTCTGAGGTCAAAGCACGATTTGAGTCTGTACCGTCAAAAACGCGTTTTCGCACTATTCTGAGGTCAAAAGCACGATTTGAGTCTGTACCGTCAAAAACGCGTTTTCGCACTATTCTGAGGTCAAAAGTTCGATTTGGGTCTGTACCGTCAAAAACGCGTTTTCGCACTATTCTGAGGTCAAAAGTTCGATTTGGGTCTGTACCGTCAAAAACGCGTTTTTCGCACTATTCTGAGGTCAAAAGTTCGATTTGGGTCTGTACCGTCAAAAACGCGTTTTCGCACTATTCTGAGGTCAAAAGCACGATTTGAGTCTGTACCGTCAAAAAACGCGTTTTCGCACTATTCTGGGTCAAAAGCACGATTTGAGCCATCTGTACCGTCAAAAACGCGTTCTCGCACTATTCTGAGGTCAAAAGCACGATTTGAGTCTGTACCGTCAAAAACGCGTTTTCGCACTATTCTGAGGTCAAAAGTTCGATTTGGGTCTGTACCGTCAAAAACGCGTTTTCGCACTATTCTGAGGTCAAAAGTTCGATTACATAATTGTCTTTCGAGCGACTGAAATTTTTGCTATATAATATTGCACTTATGTTAATTCAGTTTAATTTAATAAGTTATTTTTTTTTTTTGTTTGTAATTAATTTACGTTTCCTTTTTCTCTTTTTCTCTTATATAATGTCCTGTAATTGGAGTTCTCCTGTTGGACAATATACGATTATTATTATTATTATTATTATTTGGGTCAGTACCGTCAAAAACGCGTTTTCGCACTATTCTGAGGTCAAAAGCACGATTTGAGCCATCTGTACCGTCAAAAACGCGTTCTCGCACTATTCTGGGGTCAAAAGCACGATTTGAGCCATCTGTACCGTCAAAAACGCGTTTTCGCACTATTCTGAGGTCAAAAGTTCGATTTGCGTCTGTACCGTCAAAAACGCGTTTTCGCACTATTCTGAGGTCAAAAGTTCGATTTGGGTCTGTACCGTCAAAAACGCGTTTTCGCACTATTCTGAGGTCAAAAGTTCGATTACATAATTGTCTTTCGAGCGACTGAAATTTTTGCTATATAATATTGCACTTATGTTAATTCAGTTTAATTTAATAAGTTATTTTTTTTTTCTTGTTTGTAATTAATTTACGTTTCCTTTTTCTCTTTTTCTCTTATATAATGTCCTGTAATTGGAGTTCTCCTGTTGGACAATATACGATTATTATTATTATTATTATTATTTGGGTCAGTACCGTCAAAAAACGCGTTTTCGCACTATTCTGAGGTCAAAAGCACGATTTGAGCCATCTGTACCGTCAAAAACGCGTTCTCGCACTATTCTGGGGTCAAAAAGCACGATTTGAGCCATCTGTACCGTCAAAAACGCGTTTTCGCACTATTCTGAGGTCAAAAGTTCGATTTGGGTCTGTACCGTCAAAAACGCGTTTTCGCACTATTCTGAGGTCAAAAGCACGATTTGAGCCATCTGTACCGTCAAAAACGCGTTCTCGCACTATTCTGGGGTCAAAAGCACGATTTAAGCCATCTGTACCGTCAAAAACGCGTTCTCGCACTATTCTGGGGTCAAAAGCACGATTTGAGCCATCTGTACCGTCAAAAACGCGTTTTCGCACTATTCTGAGGTCAAAAGCACGATTTGAGCCATCTGTACCGTCAAAAACGCGTTCTCGCACTATTCTGAGGTCAAAAGCACGATTTGAGTCTGTACCGTCAAAAACGCGTTTTCGCACTATTCTGAGGTCAAAAGCACGATTTGAGTCTGTACCGTCAAAAACGCGTTTTCGCACTATTCTGAGGTCAAAATTTCGATTTGGGTCTGTACCGTCAAAAACGCGTTTTCGCACTATTCTGAGGTCAAAAGTTCGATTTGGGTCTGTACCGTCAAAAACGCGTTTTCGCACTATTCTGAGGTCAAAAGTTCGATTTGGGTCTGTACCGTCAAAAACGCGTTTTCGCACTATTCTGAGGTCAAAAGCACGATTTGAGTCTGTACCGTCAAAAACGCGTTTTCGCACTATTCTGGGGTCAAAAGCACGATTTGAGCCATCTGTACCGTCAAAAACGCGTTCTCGCACTATTCTGAGGTCAAAAGCACGATTTGAGTCTGTACCGTCAAAAACGCGTTTTCGCACTATTCTGAGGTCAAAAGTTCGATTTGGGTCTGTACCGTCAAAAACGCGTTTTCGCACTATTCTGAGGTCAAAAGTTCGATTACATAATTGTCTTTCGAGCGACTGAAATTTTTGCTATATAATATTGCACTTATGTTAATTCAGTTTAATTTAATAAGTAATTTTTTTTTTGTTTGTAATTAATTTACGTTTCCTTTTTCTCTTTTTCTCTTATATAATGTCCTGTAATTGGAGTTCTCCTGTTGGACAATATACGATTATTATTATTATTATTATTATTTGGGTCAGTACCGTCAAAAAACGCGTTTTCGCACTATTCTGAGGTCAAAAGCACGATTTGAGCCATCTGTACCGTCAAAAACGCGTTCTCGCACTATTCTGGGGTCAAAAGCACGATTTGAGCCATCTGTACCGTCAAAAACGCGTTTTCGCACTATTCTGAGGTCAAAAGTTCGATTTGGGTCTGTACCGTCAAAAACGCGTTTTCGCACTATTCTGAGGTCAAAGCACGATTTGAGCCATCTGTACCGTCAAAAACGCGTTCTCGCACTATTCTGGGGTCAAAAGCACGATTTGAGCCATCTGTACCGTCAAAAACGCGTTCTCGCACTATTCTGGGGTCAAAAGCACGATTTGAGCCATCTGTACCGTCAAAAACGCGTTTTCGCACTATTCTGAGGTCAAAAGCACGATTTGAGCCATCTGTACCGTCAAAAACGCGTTCTCGCACTATTCTGAGGTCAAAAGCACGATTTGAGTCCTGTACCGTCAAAAACGCGTTTTCGCACTATTCTGAGGTCAAAAGCACGATTTGAGTCTGTACCGTCAAAAAACGCGTTTTCGCACTATTCTGGGTCAAAAGCACGATTTGAGCCATCTGTACCGTCAAAAACGCGTTTTCGCACTATTCTGAGGTCAAAAGCACGATTTGAGCCATCTGTACCGTCAAAAACGCGTTCTCGCACTATTCTGGGTCAAAAGCGCGATTTGAGCCATCTGTACCGTCAAAACGCGTTCTCACACTATTCTGGGGTCAAAAGCACGATTTGAGCCGTCTGTACCGTCAAAAACGCGTTCTCGCACTATTCTGGGGTCAAAAGCACGATTTGAGCCATCTGTACCGTCAAAAACGCGTTTTCGCACTATTCTGAGGTCAAAAGCACGATTTGAGCCATCTGTACCGTCAAAAACGCGTTCTCGCACTATTCTGAGGTCAAAAGCACGATTTGAGTCTGTACCGTCAAAAACGCGTTTTCGCACTATTCTGAGGTCAAAAGCACGATTTGAGTCTGTACCGTCAAAAACGCGTTTTCGCACTATTCTGAGGTCAAAAGCACGATTTGAGTCTGTACCGTCAAAAACGCGTTTTCGCACTATTCTGAGGTCAAAAGTTCGATTTGGGTCTGTACCGTCAAAAACGCGTTTTCGCACTATTCTGAGGTCAAAAGCACGATTTGAGCCATCTGTACCGTCAAAAACGCGTTCTCGCACTATTCTGGGGTCAAAAGCACGATTTGAGCCATCTGTACCGTCAAAAACGCGTTCTCACACTATTCTGGGGTCAAAAGCACGATTTGAGCCGTCTGTACCGTCAAAAACGCGTTCTCGCACTATTCTGGGGTCAAAAGCACGATTTGAGCCATCTGTACCGTCAAAAACGCGTTTTCGCACTATTCTGAGGTCAAAAGCACGATTTGAGCCATCTGTACCGTCAAAAACGCGTTCTCGCACTATTCTGAGGTCAAAAGCACGATTTGAGTCTGTACCGTCAAAAACGCGTTTTCGCACTATTCTGAGGTCAAAAGTTCGATTTGGGTCTGTACCGTCAAAAACGCGTTTTCGCACTATTCTGAGGTCAAAAGTTCGATTACATAATTGTCTTTCGAGCGACTGAAATTTTTGCTATATAATATTGCACTTATGTTAATTCAGTTTAATTTAATAAGATATTTTTTTTTTTTTGTTTGTAATTAATTTACGTTTCCTTTTTCTCTTTTTCTCTTATATAATGTCCTGTAATTGGAGTTCTCCTGTTGGACAATATACGATTATTATTATTATTATTATTTGGGTCAGTACCGTCAAAAACGCGTTTTCGCACTATTCTGAGGTCAAAAGCACGATTTGAGCCATCTGTACCGTCAAAAACGCGTTCTCGCACTATTCTGGGGTCAAAAGCACGATTTGAGCCATCTGTACCGTCAAAAACGCGTTTTCGCACTATTCTGAGGTCAAAAGTTCGATTTGGGTCTGTACCGTCAAAAACGCGTTTTCGCACTATTCTGAGGTCAAAAGTTCGATTTAGGTCTGTACCGTCAAAACGCGTTTTCGCACTATTCTGAGGTCAAAAGTTCGATTTGGGTCTGTACCGTCAAAAACGCGTTTTCGCACTATTCTGAGGTCAAAAGTTCGATTACATAATTGTCTTTCGAGCGACTGAAATTTTTGCTATATAATATTGCACTTATGTTAATTCAGTTTAATTTAATAAGTTATTTTTTTTTCTTGTTTGTAATTAATTTACGTTTCCTTTTTCTCTTTTTCTCTTATATAATGTCCTGTAATTGGAGTTCTCCTGTTGGACAATATACGATTATTATTATTATTATTATTATTTGGGTCAGTACCGTCAAAAACGCGTTTTCGCACTATTCTGAGGTCAAAAGCACGATTTGAGCCATCTGTACCGTCAAAAACGCGTTCTCGCACTATTCTGGGGTCAAAAGCACGATTTGAGCCATCTGTACCGTCAAAAACGCGTTTTCGCACTATTCTGAGGTCAAAAGTTCGATTTGGGTCTGTACCGTCAAAAACGCGTTTTCGCACTATTCTGAGGTCAAAAGCACGATTTGAGCCATCTGTACCGTCAAAAACGCGTTCTCGCACTATTCTGGGGTCAAAAGCACGATTTAAGCCATCTGTACCGTCAAAAACGCGTTCTCGCACTATTCTGGGGTCAAAAGCACGATTTGAGCCATCTGTACCGTCAAAAACGCGTTTTCGCACTATTCTGAGGTCAAAAGCACGATTTGAGCCATCTGTACCGTCAAAAACGCGTTCTCGCACTATTCTGAGGTCAAAAGCACGATTTGAGTCTGTACCGTCAAAAACGCGTTTCGCACTATTCTGAGGTCAAAAGCACGATTTGAGTCTACCGTCAAAAACGCGTTTTCGCACTATTCTGAGGTCAAAAGTTCGATTTGGGTCTGTACCGTCAAAAACGCGTTTTCGCACTATTCTGAGGTCAAAAGTTCGATTTGGGTCTGTACCGTCAAAAACGCGTTTTCGCACTATTCTGAGGTCAAAAGTTCGATTTGGGTCTGTACCGTCAAAAACGCGTTTTCGCACTATTCTGAGGTCAAAAGCACGATTTGAGTCTGTACCGTCAAAAACGCGTTTTCGCACTATTCTGGGGTCAAAAGCACGATTTGAGCCATCTGTACCGTCAAAAACGCGTTCTCGCACTATTCTGAGGTCAAAAGCACGATTTGAGTCTGTACCGTCAAAAACGCGTTTTCGCACTATTCTGAGGTCAAAAGTTCGATTTGGGTCTGTACCGTCAAAAACGCGTTTTCGCACTATTCTGAGGTCAAAAGTTCGATTACATAATTGTCTTTCGAGCGACTGAAATTTTTGCTATATAATATTGCACTTATGTTAATTCAGTTTAATTTAATAAGTAATTTTTTTTTTTGTTTGTAATTAATTTACGTTTCCTTTTTCTCTTTTTCTCTTATATAATGTCCTGTAATTGGAGTTCTCCTGTTGGACAATATACGATTATTATTATTATTATTATTATTTGGGTCAGTACCGTCAAAAACGCGTTTTCGCACTATTCTGAGGTCAAAAGCACGATTTGAGCCATCTGTACCGTCAAAAACGCGTTCTCGCACTATTCTGGGGTCAAAAGCACGATTTGAGCCATCTGTACCGTCAAAAACGCGTTTTCGCACTATTCTGAGGTCAAAAGTTCGATTTGGGTCTGTACCGCCAAAAAAAAACGCGTTTTCGCACTATTCTGAGGTCAAAAGCACGATTTGAGCCATCTGTACCGTCAAAAACGCGTTCTCGCACTATTCTGGGGTCAAAAGCACGATTTGAGCCATCTGTACCGTCAAAAACGCGTTTTCGCACTATTCTGAGGTCAAAAGTTCGATTTGGGTCTGTACCGTCAAAAACGCGTTTTCGCACTATTCTGAGGTCAAAAGCACGATTTGAGCCATCTGTACCGTCAAAAACGCGTTCTCGCACTATTCTGGGGTCAAAAGCACGATTTAAGCCATCTGTACCGTCAAAAACGCGTTCTCGCACTATTCTGGGGTCAAAAGCACGATTTGAGCCATCTGTACCGTCAAAAAACGCGTTTTCGCACTATTCTGAGGTCAAAAGCACGATTTGAGCCATCTGTACCGTCAAAAACGCGTTCTCGCAGCACTATTCTGAGGTCAAAAGCACGATTTGAGTCTGTACCGTCAAAAACGCGTTTTCGCACTATTCTGAGGTCAAAAGCACGATTTGAGTCTGTACCGTCAAAAACGCGTTTTCGCACTATTCTGAGGTCAAAAGTTCGATTTGGGTCTGTACCGTCAAAAACGCGTTTTCGCACTATTCTGAGGTCAAAAGTTCGATTTGGGTCTGTACCGTCAAAAACGCGTTTTCGCACTATTCTGAGGTCAAAAGTTCGATTTGGGTCTGTACCGTCAAAAACGCGTTTTCGCACTATTCTGAGGTCAAAAGCACGATTTGAGTCTGTACCGTCAAAAACGCGTTTTCGCACTATTCTGGGGTCAAAAGCACGATTTGAGCCATCTGTACCGTCAAAAACGCGTTCTCGCACTATTCTGAGGTCAAAAGCACGATTTGAGTCTGTACCGTCAAAAACGCGTTTTCGCACTATTCTGAGGTCAAAAGTTCGATTTGGGTCTGTACCGTCAAAAACGCGTTTTCGCACTATTCTGAGGTCAAAAGTTCGATTACATAATTGTCTTTCGAGCGACTGAAATTTTTTGCTATATAATATTGCACTTATGTTAATTCAGTTTAATTTAATAAGTAATTTTTTTTTTTGTTTGTAATTAATTTACGTTTCCTTTTTCTCTTTTTCTCTTATATAATGTCCTGTAATTGGAGTTCTCCTGTTGGACAATATACGATTATTATTATTATTATTATTATTTGGGTCAGTACCGTCAAAAACGCGTTTTCGCACTATTCTGAGGTCAAAAGCACGATTTGAGCCATCTGTACCGTCAAAAACGCGTTCTCGCACTATTCTGGGGTCAAAAGCACGATTTGAGCCATCTGTACCGTCAAAAACGCGTTTTCGCACTATTCTGAGGTCAAAAGTTCGATTTGGGTCTGTACCGTCAAAAAACGCGTTTCGCACTATTCTGAGGTCAAAAGCACGATTTGAGCCATCTGTACCGTCAAAAACGCGTTCTCGCACTATTCTGGGGTCAAAAGCACGATTTGAGCCATCTGTACCGTCAAAAACGCGTTCTCGCACTATTCTGGGGTCAAAAGCACGATTTGAGCCATCTGTACCGTCAAAAACGCGTTTTCGCACTATTCTGAGGTCAAAAGCACGATTTGAGCCATCTGTACCGTCAAAAACGCGTTCTCGCACTATTCTGAGGTCAAAAGCACGATTTGAGTCTGTACCGTCAAAAACGCGTTTTCGCACTATTCTGAGGTCAAAAGCACGATTTGAGTCTGTACCGTCAAAAACGCGTTTTCGCACTATTCTGGGGTCAAAAGCACGATTTGAGCCATCTGTACCGTCAAAAACGCGTTTTCGCACTATTCTGAGGTCAAAAGCACGATTTGAGCCATCTGTACCGTCAAAAACGCGTTCTCGCACTATTCTGGGGTCAAAAGCGCGATTTGAGCCATCTGTACCGTCAAAAACGCGTTCTCACACTATTCTGGGGTCAAAAGCACGATTTGAGCCGTCTGTACCGTCAAAAACGCGTTCTCGCACTATTCTGGGGTCAAAAGCACGATTTGAGCCATCTGTACCGTCAAAAACGCGTTTTCGCACTATTCTGAGGTCAAAAGCACGATTTGAGCCATCTGTACCGTCAAAAACGCGTTCTCGCACTATTCTGAGGTCAAAAGCACGATTTGAGTCTGTACCGTCAAAAACGCCGCACTATTCTGAGGTCAAAAGCACGATTTGAGTCTGTACCGTCAAAAACGCGTTTTCGCACTATTCTGAGGTCAAAAGCACGATTTGAGTCTGTACCGTCAAAAACGCGTTTTCGCACTATTCTGAGGTCAAAAGTTCGATTTGGGTCTGTACCGTCAAAAACGCGTTTTCGCACTATTCTGAGGTCAAAAGCACGATTTGAGCCATCTGTACCGTCAAAAACGCGTTCTCGCACTATTCTGGGGTCAAAAGCACGATTTGAGCCATCTGTACCGTCAAAAACGCGTTCTCACACTATTCTGGGGTCAAAAGCACGATTTGAGCCGTCTGTACCGTCAAAAACGCGTTCTCGCACTATTCTGGGGTCAAAAGCACGATTTGAGCCATCTGTACCGTCAAAAACGCGTTTTCGCACTATTCTGAGGTCAAAAGCACGATTTGAGCCATCTGTACCGTCAAAAACGCGTTCTCGCACTATTCTGAGGTCAAAAGCACGATTTGAGTCTGTACCGTCAAAAACGCGTTTTCGCACTATTCTGAGGTCAAAAGTTCGATTTGGGTCTGTACCGTCAAAAACGCGTTTTCGCACTATTCTGAGGTCAAAAGTTCGATTACATAATTGTCTTTCGAGCGACTGAAATTTTTGCTATATAATATTGCACTTATGTTAATTCAGTTTAATTTAATAAGTTATTTTTTTTTTTTTGTTTGTAATTAATTTACGTTTCCTTTTTCTCTTTTTCTCTTATATAATGTCCTGTAATTGGAGTTCTCCTGTTGGACAATATACGATTATTATTATTATTATTATTTGGGTCAGTACCGTCAAAAACGCGTTTTCGCACTATTCTGAGGTCAAAAGCACGATTTGAGCCATCTGTACCGTCAAAAACGCGTTCTCGCACTATTCTGGGGTCAAAAGCACGATTTGAGCCATCTGTACCGTCAAAAACGCGTTTTCGCACTATTCTGAGGTCAAAAGTTCGATTTGGGTCTGTACCGTCAAAAACGCGTTTTCGCACTATTCTGAGGTCAAAAGTTCGATTTAGGTCTGTACCGTCAAAAACGCGTTTTCGCACTATTCTGAGGTCAAAAGTTCGATTTGGGTCTGTACCGTCAAAAACGCGTTTTCGCACTATTCTGAGGTCAAAAGTTCGATTACATAATTGTCTTTCGAGCGACTGAAATTTTTGCTATATAATATTGCACTTATGTTAATTCAGTTTAATTTAATAAGTAATTTTTTTTTTCTTGTTTGTAATTAATTTACGTTTCCTTTTTCTCTTTTTCTCTTATATAATGTCCTGTAATTGGAGTTCTCCTGTTGGACAATATACGATTATTATTATTATTATTATTATTTGGGTCAGTACCGTCAAAAACGCGTTTTCGCACTATTCTGAGGTCAAAAGCACGATTTGAGCCATCTGTACCGTCAAAAACGCGTTCTCGCACTATTCTGGGGTCAAAAGCACGATTTGAGCCATCTGTACCGTCAAAAACGCGTTTTCGCACTATTCTGAGGTCAAAAGTTCGATTTGGGTCTGTACCGTCAAAAACGCGTTTTCGCACTATTCTGAGGTCAAAAGCACGATTTGAGCCATCTGTACCGTCAAAAACGCGTTCTCGCACTATTCTGGGGTCAAAAGCACGATTTAAGCCATCTGTACCGTCAAAAACGCGTTCTCGCACTATTCTGGGGTCAAAAGCACGATTTGAGCCATCTGTACCGTCAAAAACGCGTTTTCGCACTATTCTGAGGTCAAAAGCACGATTTGAGCCATCTGTACCGTCAAAAACGCGTTCTCGCACTATTCTGAGGTCAAAAGCACGATTTGAGTCTGTACCGTCAAAAACGCGTTTTCGCACTATTCTGAGGTCAAAAGCACGATTTGAGTCTACCGTCAAAAACGCGTTTTCGCACTATTCTGAGGTCAAAAGTTCGATTTGGGTCTGTACCGTCAAAAACGCGTTTTCGCACTATTCTGAGGTCAAAAGTTCGATTTGGGTCTGTACCGTCAAAAACGCGTTTTCGCACTATTCTGAGGTCAAAAGTTCGATTTGGGTCTGTACCGTCAAAAACGCGTTTTCGCACTATTCTGAGGTCAAAAGCACGATTTGAGTCTGTACCGTCAAAAACGCGTTTTCGCACTATTCTGGGGTCAAAAGCACGATTTGAGCCATCTGTACCGTCAAAAACGCGTTCTCGCACTATTCTGAGGTCAAAAGCACGATTTGAGTCTGTACCGTCAAAAACGCGTTTTCGCACTATTCTGAGGTCAAAAGTTCGATTTGGGTCTGTACCGTCAAAAACGCGTTTTCGCACTATTCTGAGGTCAAAAGTTCGATTACATAATTGTCTTTCGAGCGACTGAAATTTTTGCTATATAATATTGCACTTATGTTAATTCAGTTTAATTTAATAAGTAATTTTTTTTTTTTGTTTGTAATTAATTTACGTTTCCTTTTTCTCTTTTTCTCTTATATAATGTCCTGTAATTGGAGTTCTCCTGTTGGACAATATACGATTATTATTATTATTATTATTATTTGGGTCAGTACCGTCAAAAACGCGTTTTCGCACTATTCTGAAGTCAAAAGCACGATTTGAGCCATCTGTACCGTCAAAAACGCGTTCTCGCACTATTCTGGGGTCAAAAGCACGATTTGAGCCATCTGTACCGTCAAAAACGCGTTTTCGCACTATTCTGAGGTCAAAAGTTCGATTTGGGTCTGTACCGTCAAAAACGCGTTTTCGCACTATTCTGAGGTCAAAAGCACGATTTGAGCCATCTGTACCGTCAAAAACGCGTTCTCGCACTATTCTGGGGTCAAAAGCACGATTTGAGCCATCTGTACCGTCAAAAACGCGTTCTCGCACTATTCTGGGGTCAAAAGCACGATTTGAGCCATCTGTACCGTCAAAAACGCGTTTTCGCACTATTCTGAGGTCAAAAGCACGATTTGAGCCATCTGTACCGTCAAAAACGCGTTCTCGCACTATTCTGGGGTCAAAAGCACGATTTAAGCCATCTGTACCGTCAAAAACGCGTTCTCGCACTATTCTGGGGTCAAAAGCACGATTTGAGCCATCTGTACCGTCAAAAACGCGTTTTCGCACTATTCTGAGGTCAAAAGCACGATTTGAGCCATCTGTACCGTCAAAAACGCGTTCTCGCACTATTCTGAGGTCAAAAGCACGATTTGAGTCTGTACCGTCAAAAACGCGTTTTCGCACTATTCTGAGGTCAAAAGCACGATTTGAGCCATCTGTACCGTCAAAAACGCGTTCTCGCACTATTCTGGGGTCAAAAGCACGATTTGAGCCATCTGTACCGTCAAAAACGCGTTCTCGCACTATTCTGGGGTCAAAAGCACGATTTGAGCCATCTGTACCGTCAAAAACGCGTTTTCGCACTATTCTGAGGTCAAAAGCACGATTTGAGCCATCTGTACCGTCAAAAACGCGTTCTCGCACTATTCTGGGGTCAAAAGCACGATTTAAGCCATCTGTACCGTCAAAAACGCGTTCTCGCACTATTCTGGGGTCAAAAGCACGATTTGAGCCATCTGTACCGTCAAAAACGCGTTTTCGCACTATTCTGAGGTCAAAAGCACGATTTGAGCCATCTGTACCGTCAAAAACGCGTTCTCGCACTATTCTGGGGTCAAAAGCACGATTTGAGCCATCTGTACCGTCAAAAACGCGTTTTCGCACTATTCTGAGGTCAAAAGCACGATTTGAGCCATCTGTACCGTCAAAAACGCGTTTTCGCACTATTCTGAGGTCAAAAGCACGATTTGAGCCATCTGTACCGTCAAAAACGCGTTCTCGCACTATTCTGGGGTCAAAAGCACGATTTAAGCCATCTGTACCGTCAAAAACGCGTTCTCGCACTATTCTGGGGTCAAAAGCACGATTTGAGCCATCTGTACCGTCAAAAACGCGTTTTCGCACTATTCTGAGGTCAAAAGCACGATTTGAGCCATCTGTACCGTCAAAAACGCGTTCTCGCACTATTCTGAGGTCAAAAGCACGATTTGAGTCTGTACCGTCAAAAACGCGTTTTCGCACTATTCTGAGGTCAAAAGCACGATTTGAGTCTGTACCGTCAAAAACGCGTTTTCGCACTATTCTGAGGTCAAAAGTTCGATTTGGGTCTGTACCGTCAAAAACGCGTTTTCGCACTATTCTGAGGTCAAAAGTTCGATTTGGGTCTGTACCGTCAAAAACGCGTTTTCGCACTATTCTGAGGTCAAAAGCACGATTTGAATCTGTACCGTCAAAAACGCGTTTTCGCACTATTCTGGGGTCAAAAGCACGATTTGAGCCATCTGTACCGTCAAAAACGCGTTCTCGCACTATTCTGAGGTCAAAAGCACGATTTGAGTCTGTACCGTCAAAAACGCGTTTTCGCACTATTCTGAGGTCAAAAGTTCGATTTGGGTCTGTACCGTCAAAAACGCGTTTTCGCACTATTCTGAGGTCAAAAGTTCGATTACATAATTGTCTTTCGAGCGACTGAAATTTTTGCTATATAATATTGCACTTATGTTAATTCAGTTTAATTTAATAAGTTATTTTTTTTTTTTTGTTTGTAATTAATTTACGTTTCCTTTTTCTCTTTTTCTCTTATATAATGTCCTGTAATTGGAGTTCTCCTGTTGGACAATATACGATTATTATTATTATTATTATTATTTGGGTCAGTACCGTCAAAAACGCGTTTTCGCACTATTCTGAGGTCAAAAGCACGATTTGAGCCATCTGTACCGTCAAAAACGCGTTCTCGCACTATTCTGGGGTCAAAAGCACGATTTGAGCCATCTGTACCGTCAAAAACGCGTTTTCGCACTATTCTGAGGTCAAAAGTTCGATTTGGGTCTGTACCGTCAAAAACGCGTTTTCGCACTATTCTGAGGTCAAAAGTTCGATTTGGGTCTGTACCGTCAAAAACGCGTTTTCGCACTATTCTGAGGTCAAATGCACGATTTGAGCCATCTGTACCGTCAAAAACGCGTTCTCGCACTATTGTGGGGTCAAAAGCACGATTTAAGCCATCTGTACCGTCAAAAACGCGTTCTCGCACTATTCTGGGGTCAAAAGCACGATTTGAGCCATCTGTACCGTCAAAAACGCGTTTTCGCACTATTCTGAGGTCAAAAGCACGATTTGAGCCATCTGTACCGTCAAAAACGCGTTCTCGCACTATTCTGAGGTCAAAAGCACGATTTGAGTCTGTACCGTCAAAAACGCGTTTTCGCACTATTCTGAGGTCAAAAGCACGATTTGAGTCTGTACCGTCAAAAACGCGTTTTCGCACTATTCTGAGGTCAAAAGTTCGATTTGGGTCTGTACCGTCAAAAACGCGTTTTCGCACTATTCTGAGGTCAAAAGTTCGATTTGGGTCTGTACCGTCAAAAACGCGTTTTCGCACTATTCTGAGGTCAAAAGTTCGATTTGGGTCTGTACCGTCAAAAACGCGTTTTCGCACTATTCTGAGGTCAAAAGCACGATTTGAGTCTGTACCGTCAAAAACGCGTTTTCGCACTATTCTGGGGTCAAAAGCACGATTTGAGCCATCTGTACCGTCAAAAACGCGTTCTCGCACTATTCTGAGGTCAAAAGCACGATTTGAGTCTGTACCGTCAAAAACGCGTTTTCGCACTATTCTGAGGTCAAAAGTTCGATTTGGGTCTGTACCGTCAAAAACGCGTTTTCGCACTATTCTGAGGTCAAAAGTTCGATTACATAATTGTCTTTCGAGCGACTGAAATTTTTGCTATACAGGGTGATTCACGTAGACCGTTCGTTAGAAGTTTTTCTACTTCCCAGTGGAATAGAAATTTTAAATTTGGTACTCGGCCATTATCGACAATTCTGAATTCACCTAAAATATTGGCGAGATTCCATCACTTCCGGTTTCGCCGGAAATGATACCAACTTTGTTATTTTAAATGGAACCCTACAATTTTTATTACATATTTATGATCGTCTTTTCAGACTGAGTATTTCTTATCTGGGTTACTTTCATTTACCTGTCATAGTTTTTGACTTATGTCAATTTTTTCGTTCAAAATGTCACATGTAAGAGTTGCTTTAAAAAATCGCAGCTCCTAAACGCTTTGCAATGATGAAACGAGTTTTTTTACAATCGATAGCGAAGGAATCAGAGATTCTTTTGAGTGGTCGGCAATCTACGAACATAGCTTCAAACGTTCTCAATTACCATTCAAAGTTGACGATGACAAAATGTGGAAAAGACGATTTTTTCAAATGGAACGTACTATTTTTGGCAACGGCAGTCGATAGAGCGCTAAATTTTAGGTGCAGTTTCTTCAACATGTCGTATACCCTCTACTTATCAATTCTGAGTTATTTACGAAAAAAGATATTCTGAAAAAATTATGAGTTATCGGAAATAAAGTAGGCTTTGGAAATTTTGTCACGTCAAAAAGTGACATTTTCATTGTTAGTATTAATAATTGTTGGCTTAATTTTGGTCTTACAACAACGGTGGACTACATGAATGAAGTTGTTTTTGATTTATTTGTGATTTATGGTCAAAATGACACAGCAAAATAAGAACGATTTTTTAAGAAAAAATACTCTCAAGGCAACTTATTTCATTTTATAACTTACAAATACAAATCTTACAATAGAACTAACAATTATCAACATTAATACCCTTTTGAAAGAAACAAATGTAACACACTTCAACAAAGCTTTGTCATTCATTACATTAATACAATTCGTTTTCATTGCGAACAAATTTACCCTGTCATCTGCGCTAAATCTGAATACTTTGCGTTAAAGGGCCCGGCAAGTTCTGTCTACAATTCGGTCATTTTGACCATAAGTCACAAATAAATCAAAAACAACTTCATTCGTGTAGCCCACAATTTATTGTTGTAAGACCAACATTAAGCCAACAATTATTAATACAAACAATGAAAATGACACTTTTTGACATGTAACAAATTTTCCAATGCCTACTCAATTTCCGATAACTCATCACTTTTTCAGAATATCTTTTTTCGTGAATAACTCAGAATGGATAAGTAGAGGGTATAGGACACGTTGATGCAACTGCCTCTAAAATTTATCGTTCTATAGATTGCCGTTGTCAAAAATAGCACGTTCCATTTGAAAAAATCGACTTTTTCACATTTTGTCGTCGTCAACTTCGAATAGTAATTGTGAACGTTTGAAGCTATGTTCGTAGATTGCTGACCACTCAAAAGATTCTCTGATTCCTTCGCTATCGATTGTAAAAAAACTCGTTTCATTATTGCAAAGCGTTTATGAGTTGTGATTTTTTAAAGCAACTCTTGCGTGTGACATTTTGAACGAAAAAATTGACATAAGTCAAAAACTATGACAGGTAAATGAAAGTAACCCAGATAAGAAATACTCTGTTTGGAAAGACGATCTTAAATATGGAATGAAAATTATAGGGTTCCATTTAAAATAACAAAGTTGGTATCATTTCTGGCGAAACCGGAAGTGACGGAATCTCGCCAATATTTTAGGTGAATTCAGAATTGTGGATAATGGCCGAGTACCAAATTTCAAATTTCTATTCCACTGGGAAGTGGAAAAACTTCTAACGAACGGTCTACGTGAATCACCCTGTATAATATTGCACTTATGTTAATTCAGTTTAATTTAATAAGTTATTTTTTTTTTTTTGTTTGTAATTAATTTACGTTTCCTTTTTCTCTTTTTCTCTTATATAATGTCCTGTAATTGGAGTTCTCCTGTTGGACAATATACGATTATTATTATTATTATTATTATTTGGGTCAGTACCGTCAAAAACGCGTTTTCGCACTATTCTGAGGTCAAAAGCACGATTTGAGCCATCTGTACCGTCAAAAACGCGTTCTCGCACTATTCTGGGGTCAAAAGCACGATTTGAGCCATCTGTACCGTCAAAAACGCGTTTTCGCACTATTCTGAGGTCAAAAGTTCGATTTGCGTCTGTACCGTCAAAAACGCGTTTTCGCACTATTCTGAGGTCAAAAGTTCGATTTGGGTCTGTACCGTCAAAAACGCGTTTTCGCACTATTCTGAGGTCAAAAGTTCGATTACATAATTGTCTTTCGAGCGACTGAAATTTTTGCTATACCGGGTGGACCAACACTATTGCCCACCTCAAAAATTGCCCTTTATTTTAAAGCTGGGACTTCGAAATTTTTACAGTGTATATGGCTACCAAGGACCCTTCAAATGAGGGCAAAAGTTTATCTGTCATGCAAAAACTGTGACGTCACGAAATTTTGAAATATCGTTTTTCTAAGGAAAAAAAAATTTTTACCCATAAAATCGTTTTTTGGGCTAATACCTTTATGTTAAGCCCATTTTTTTAAATTTCCGTCATCAGATTAGCCAACTGTAGCAAGCTAAAAATGGTCCATTTTTATTCACAAGTCGGCCACGTAAACAATTGACTACTATGCGAGGGCTTTCTTGGATAACAGCGTACGCTTTTTTCATCTGTCACCAGTTGACAGCGACACGACGCCGCCATTGAACTGCGAAATTGTTTTTAATTTTAATAAACGTGGATTTTTGTAACGAATAATGTTGAAATATCGGTTTAAACTGGGCATCCACCATTTAATTCGCCAGGAGAGGTTACGAACACGGGCATTTTATCAGATGGCGTAGGCGGCGTGAAGAGGGGCTCCAGTTTGTGTGAAGGGCTCCGGTTTGTGTGAGGGGGTTTTTTCAAATAGCCATTTCCATAATTCGCATTATTCCATACTTATGTAATTCCACAGGTAATTATTTTGTTGTTATGGCCTGTTTTTTAGTTGGCATTTTTAGGTTAAGTGAGTCGACTTAGTTTGCCCCGTTGAGACTAATATCGAGGACTAAGATATTCACAGCCCAGAATTTAACAGCAACTCGTGTCAAATAAGGACCAAGGAATCGTTTTGCATAACATAATTCATATTCAAAGATAAACTGTAATCGAAGGTGGTGCAAGTGTCAGTTTTCGATTGGCAAATACCTCGTAGGTACCTCCTAAACAAAATCAAGACGTTAATAATTGATGCTTTGAAGTTGGTGAAGCTCAAGTTATTATTTGAACAGCAGAAGCAAAAAGGTGCAATGTGGAATTTAATAATCATCATCATGGTGGGCAAATAAGGACTAATTAATCATTGATCACATACGACAAGCCATCCAGTGCATAAACAAGATGTGTGTGTGTGCCTGAGTTTCAATTTTTGTCATTAGAATGAACTAAGAATACTGAGATTATTCTTTCGCTTATTAAACAATAATTGCCTATTAAGTAAATTTAATAAATCAGGCTTTCATATTTTTACTTGAATTTCGCGCATTTATTTCATTACGCGCGTTAATTTCCTGCTCAAACTCTTCCAACCCCTTTTAGCTAATCATTAGTCACCCACTAGTGTGATTAGTGTGTGAATTACAATAGTGTTGCAGTGTTTAGGTTGCTAATTTTGAGAAAAATTGCTATTTTGTGAAATCTTCAGCCTCTTGAAGAGAAGTGTTTTCCAAGTTAGTTTTACATACCTACTTGTTAGCTGTTTTCACAGCTCTTATCCTGGTTTCCCTCCAGGGAAGCTTTCACGCGTTTTTCTGTGTTGTGAGTGTTAATTATAATTACGTGTAGAAGTGAATCTTGGTGAATTTCCTATACCTAGTGTTAATTAATAGTTTTATTCTATTTTAGTGGAGTGCATTTAATTTTTATCATGCCGATGCAACATCTTTCCTTTTCAGACAAGGTCGACATGATCTTGATTTTTGGAGAATGCCAGCAAAATGCAATGCAAGCAGCAGAATTGTATGCCCAACGTTACCCAGACAGACTTCAACCAGATAGACGAACATTTAAAAGAATTGTAGAGAAACTTAGAGAGACACGCAGTTTGAAGCCCAAGAAAAAGACAGTGATAAATCCCGCTGTGACTCATGAAATCAATCAAGCTATTGTTTTGAACATAGCTGAAAATAATCCCCAAGTCAGGAGTCGAGAAATGAAGCAATCAAGCGGCATAAGTAAGTCATCGATTCTAAGAATATTAAAAAAGCACAAATTCCATGCATATCACATCGAACTGCATCAGGAACTACATGGAGAGGATTTTATGAACAGGGTGAGATTTTGCACGTGGGCCCAAGAGAAACTGCAGGAAAATCAGGACTTCTTCAAGTTTGTGCTTTTCACCGATGAATGCACATTCAAATCTAATGGGCACGTAAACAGGCATAATATGCACTATTGGTCGGTGGTTAACCCACATTGGATGAGAGAAGAAAAAACACAAGACATATGGTCACTGAACGTGTGGGGAGGAATTATTGACAACCGATTAGTTGGTCCATTCTCTTTTGAAGGCCATCTGACTGGTGCGATGTATGCAGAGTTCTTAAGAAATTCATTAGATGGCTTACTAGAAGATGTGCCATTAAATGTGATCCAAAATTTGTGGTTTCAGCAAGATGGTGCGCCTCCACATTTCAGTCGAGAAGCTCGTGGTGTGGCAGATGAAAAGTTTCCAGATAAATGGATTGGTCGTGGTGGTCCAATTGCTTGGCCGGCTAGATCTCCCGATCTCACACCTATGGATTTATTCACATGGGGAGTTGTGCAAGAAATTGTGTACAGAACACAGCCAACCACGAGACAAGACATGCAGCAACGACTCGTAGATGCCTTCCAGACAATCAATGAACGAAATACAGCAGCTACAGTCCAAAATTCATTTCAGCGACGTGCTCAGATGTGCATCGAAAGAGAAGGCCACCACTTTGAGCAGTACCTGTAATCAGGTAAGTACTTTTTGTGAAGTGATCTGTGCTATAGTGGTTGCAGTGCAGTGAATTTGGTGATGATTGTGTAGTGATGGGTTGTGGTAGTGAGTAATGCATCACTTTAGGTAAGTACAAGCCGTAAGTTCCTTGTACACAATTTTGTCTATGATGATTAGTAGAGCTCTTTCACAATATTTGAAGGATCCACAATTCTGAGACATCCAAAACAGCTAAAAGACCACAGTTTATGTAACACAATCAGTCAATCAAATTCAATTTATTGTTGTTAGTTTGATCATACAGGATTTAAGTTTCAATTTATATCCTTGAAAAATTATAATTATTGTGATTGCAACTTCAACTTTACAGCAACACACTTTCGCCAGCTAAAAACACTTGGCTTTACATCACCCTACAATTTACCAAACAATTTAACCAAACTAGTTAAGAAATGGCATCGGGCTATAATTCTTCTACCTTCGGCTACAGTTTATCTCTGAATTTTAATTATGTTAGTTGAAACGATAGTTTAACAATTCCTTTGCCCTTATTTAGATCAGATGATGTTAAATTTAGAGGCTGTAAATATCAATTTTGTTATGCAAAACGATTCCTTGGTCCTTATTTGACACGAGTTGCTGTTAAATTCTGGGCTGTGAATATCTTAGTCCTCGATATTAGTCTCAACGGGGCAAACTAAGTCGACTCACTTAACCTAAAAATGCCAACTAAAAAACAGGCCATAACAACAAAATAATTACCTGTGGAATTACATAAGTATGGAATAATGCGAATTATGGAAATGGCTATTTGAAAAAACCCCCTCACATAAACCGGAGCCCTTCACACAAACTGGAGCCCCTCTTCACGCCGCCTACGCCATCTGATAAAAATGCCCGTGTTCGTAACCTCTCCTGGCACCTTGGGTGGGCGAATTAAATGGTGGATGCCCAGTTTAAACCGATATTTCAACATTATTCGTTATAAAAATCCACGTTTATTAAAATTAAAAACAATTTCGCAGTTCAATGGCCGCGTCGTGTCGCTCAGTGTCGCTGTCAACTGGTGACAGATGAAAAAAGCGTACGCTGTTATCCAAGAAAGCCCTCGCATAGTAGTCAATTGTTTACGTGGCCGACTTGTGAATAAAAATGGACCATTTTTAGCTTGCTACAGTTGGCTAATCTGATGACGGAAATTAAAAAAAATGGGCTTAACATAAAGGTATTAGCCCAAAAAACGATTTTATGGGTAAAAATTTTTTTTTCCTTGGAAAAACGATATTTCAAAATTTCGTGACGTCACAGTTTTTGCATGACAGATAAACTTTTGCCCTCATTTGAAGGGTCCTTGGTAGCCATATACACTGTAAAAATTTCGAAGTCCCAGCTTTAAAATAAAGGGCAATTTTTGAGGTGGGCAATAGTGTTGGTCCACCCGGTATAATATTGCACTTATGTTAATTCAGTTTAATTTAATAAGTTATTTTTTTTTTCTTGTTTGTAATTAATTTACGTTTCCTTTTTCTCTTTTTCTCTTATATAATGTCCTGTAATTGGAGTTCTCCTGTTGGACAATATACGATTATTATTATTATTATTATTATTTGGGTCAGTACCGTCAAAAACGTGTTTTCGCACTATTCTGAGGTCAAAAGCACGATTTGAGCCATCTGTACCATCAAAAACGCGTTCTCGCACTATTCTGGGGTCAAAAGCACGATTTGAGCCATCTGTACCGTCAAAAACGCGTTTTCGCACTATTCTGAGGTCAAAAGTTCGATTTGGGTCTGTACCGTCAAAAACGCGTTTTCGCACTATTCTGAGGTCAAAAGCACGATTTGAGCCATCTGTACCGTCAAAAACGCGTTCTCGCACTATTCTGGGGTCAAAAGCACGATTTAAGCCATCTGTACCGTCAAAAACGCGTTCTCGCACTATTCTGGGGTCAAAAGCACGATTTGAGCCATCTGTACCGTCAAAAACGCGTTTTCGCACTATTCTGAGGTCAAAAGCACGATTTGAGCCATCTGTACCGTCAAAAACGCGTTCTCGCACTATTCTGAGGTCAAAAGCACGATTTGAGTCTGTACCGTCAAAAACGCGTTTTCGCACTATTCTGAGGTCAAAAGCACGATTTGAGTCTGTACCGTCAAAAACGCGTTTTCGCACTATTCTGAGGTCAAAAGTTCGATTTGGGTCTGTACCGTCAAAAACGCGTTTTCGCACTATTCTGAGGTCAAAAGTTCGATTTGGGTCTGTACCGTCAAAAACGCGTTTTCGCACTATTCTGAGGTCAAAAGTTCGATTTGGGTCTGTACCGTCAAAAACGCGTTTTCGCACTATTCTGAGGTCAAAAGCACGATTTGAGTCTGTACCGTCAAAAACGCGTTTTCGCACTATTCTGGGGTCAAAAGCACGATTTGAGCCATCTGTACCGTCAAAAACGCGTTCTCGCACTATTCTGAGGTCAAAAGCACGATTTGAGTCTGTACCGTCAAAAACGCGTTTTCGCACTATTCTGAGGTCAAAAGTTCGATTTGGGTCTGTACCGTCAAAAACGCGTTTTCGCACTATTCTGAGGTCAAAAGTTCGATTACATAATTGTCTTTCGAGCGACTGAAATTTTTGCTATATAATATTGCACTTATGTTAATTCAGTTTAATTTAATAAGTAATTTTTTTTTTTTGTTTGTAATTAATTTACGTTTCCTTTTTCTCTTTTTCTCTTATATAATGTCCTGTAATTGGAGTTCTCCTGTTGGACAATATACGATTATTATTATTATTATTATTATTTGGGTCAGTACCGTCAAAAACGCGTTTTCGCACTATTCTGAGGTCAAAAGCACGATTTGAGCCATCTGTACCGTCAAAAACGCGTTCTCGCTCTATTCTGGGGTCAAAAGCACGATTTGAGCCATCTGTACCGTCAAAAACGCGTTTTCGCACTATTCTGAGGTCAAAAGCACGATTTGAGTCTGTACCGTCAAAAACGCGTTTTCGCACTATTCTGGGGTCAAAAGCACGATTTGAGCCATCTGTACCGTCAAAAACGCGTTTTCGCACTATTCTGAGGTCAAAAGCACGATTTGAGCCATCTGTACCGTCAAGAACGCGTTCTCGCACTATTCTGGGGTCAAAAGCACGATTTGAGCCATCTGTACCGTCAAAAACGCGTTCTCACACTATTCTGGGGTCAAAAGCACGATTGCACGATTTGAGTCTGTACCGTCAAAATCGCGTTTTCGCACTATTCTGAGGTCAAAAGCACGATTTGAGCCATCTGTACCGTCAAAAACGCGTTCTCGCACTATTCTGGGGTCAAAAGCACGATTTGAGCCATCTGTACCGACAAAAACGCGTTCTCGCACTATTCTGGGGTCAAAAGCACGATTTGAGCCATCTGTACCGACAAAAACGCGTTCTCGCACTATTCTGAGGTCAAAAGCACGATTTGAGTCTGTACCGTCAAAAACGCGTTTTCGCACTATTCTGAGGTCAAAAGCACGATTTGAGTCTGTACCGTCAAAAACGCGTTTTCGCACTATTCTGAGGTCAAAAGTTCGATTTGGGTCTGTACCGTCAAAAACGCGTTTTCGCACTATTCTGAGGTCAAAAGTTCGATTTGGGTCTGTACCGTCAAAAACGCGTTTTCGCACTATTCTGAGGTCAAAAGTTCGATTTGGGTCTGTACCGTCAAAAACGCGTTTTCGCACTATTCTGAGGTCAAAAGCACGATTTGAGCCATCTGTACCGTCAAAAACGCGTTCTCGCACTATTCTGAGGTCAAAAGCACGATTTGAGTCTGTACCGTCAAAAACGCGTTTTCGCACTATTCTGAGGTCAAAAGCACGATTTGAGTCTGTACCGTCAAAAACGCGTTTTCGCACTATTCTGAGGTCAAAAGTTCGATTTGGGTCTGTACCGTCAAAAACGCGTTTTCGCACTATTCTGAGGTCAAAAGTTCGATTTGGGTCTGTACCGTCAAAAACGCGTTTTCGCACTATTCTGAGGTCAAAAGTTCGATTTGGGTCTGTACCGTCAAAAACGCGTTTTCGCACTATTCTGAGGTCAAAAGCACGATTTGAGTCTGTACCGTCAAAAACGCGTTTTCGCACTATTCTGGGGTCAAAAGCACGATTTGAGCCATCTGTACCGTCAAAAACGCGTTCTCGCACTATTCTGAGGTCAAAAGCACGATTTGAGTCTGTACCGTCAAAAACGCGTTTTCGCACTATTCTGAGGTCAAAAGTTCGATTTGGGTCTGTACCGTCAAAAACGCGTTTTCGCACTATTCTGAGGTCAAAAGTTCGATTACATAATTGTCTTTCGAGCGACTGAAATTTTTGCTATATAATATTGCACTTATGTTAATTCAGTTTAATTTAATAAGTTATTTTTTTTTTTTTGTTTGTAATTAATTTACGTTTCCTTTTTCTCTTTTTCTCTTATATAATGTCCTGTAATTGGAGTTCTCCAGTTGGACAATATACGATTATTATTATTATTATTATTATTTGGGTCAGTACCGTCAAAAACGCGTTTTCGCACTATTCTGAGGTCAAAAGCACGATTTGAGCCATCTGTACCGTCAAAAACGCGTTCTCGCACTATTCTGGGGTCAAAAGCACGATTTGAGCCATCTGTACCGTCAAAAACGCGTTTTCGCACTATTCTGAGGTCAAAAGTTCGATTTGCGTCTGTACCGTCAAAAACGCGTTTTCGCACTATTCTGAGGTCAAAAGTTCGATTTGGGTCTGTACCGTCAAAAACGCGTTTTCGCACTATTCTGAGGTCAAAAGTTCGATTACATAATTGTCTTTCGAGCGACTGAAATTTTTGCTATATAATATTGCACTTATGTTAATTCAGTTTAATTTAATAAGTTATTTTTTTTTTCTTGTTTGTAATTAATTTACGTTTCCTTTTTCTCTTTTTCTCTTATATAATGTCCTGTAATTGGAGTTCTCCTGTTGGACAATATACGATTATTATTATTATTATTATTATTTGGGTCAGTACCGTCAAAAACGCGTTTTCGCACTATTCTGAGGTCAAAAGCACGATTTGAGCCATCTGTACCGTCAAAAACGCGTTCTCGCACTATTCTGGGGTCAAAAGCACGATTTGAGCCATCTGTACCGTCAAAAACGCGTTTTCGCACTATTCTGAGGTCAAAAGTTCGATTTGGGTCTGTACCGTCAAAAACGCGTTTTCGCACTATTCTGAGGTCAAAAGCACGATTTGAGCCATCTGTACCGTCAAAAACGCGTTCTCGCACTATTCTGGGGTCAAAAGCACGATTTAAGCCATCTGTACCGTCAAAAACGCGTTCTCGCACTATTCTGGGGTCAAAAGCACGATTTGAGCCATCTGTACCGTCAAAAACGCGTTTTCGCACTATTCTGAGGTCAAAAGCACGATTTGAGCCATCTGTACCGTCAAAAACGCGTTCTCGCACTATTCTGAGGTCAAAAGCACGATTTGAGTCTGTACCGTCAAAAACGCGTTTTCGCACTATTCTGAGGTCAAAAGCACGATTTGAGTCTGTACCGTCAAAAACGCGTTTTCGCACTATTCTGAGGTCAAAAGTTCGATTTGGGTCTGTACCGTCAAAAACGCGTTTTCGCACTATTCTGAGGTCAAAAGTTCGATTTGGGTCTGTACCGTCAAAAACGCGTTTTCGCACTATTCTGAGGTCAAAAGTTCGATTTGGGTCTGTACCGTCAAAAACGCGTTTTCGCACTATTCTGAGGTCAAAAGCACGATTTGAGTCTGTACCGTCAAAAACGCGTTTTCGCACTATTCTGGGGTCAAAAGCACGATTTGAGCCATCTGTACCGTCAAAAACGCGTTCTCGCACTATTCTGAGGTCAAAAGCACGATTTGAGTCTGTACCGTCAAAAACGCGTTTTCGCACTATTCTGAGGTCAAAAGTTCGATTTGGGTCTGTACCGTCAAAAACGCGTTTTCGCACTATTCTGAGGTCAAAAGTTCGATTACATAATTGTCTTTCGAGCGACTGAAATTTTTGCTATATAATATTGCACTTATGTTAATTCAGTTTAATTTAATAAGTAATTTTTTTTTTTTGTTTGTAATTAATTTACGTTTCCTTTTTCTCTTTTTCTCTTATATAATGTCCTGTAATTGGAGTTCTCCTGTTGGACAATATACGATTATTATTATTATTATTATTATTTGGGTCAGTACCGTCAAAAACGCGTTTTCGCACTATTCTGAGGTCAAAAGCACGATTTGAGCCATCTGTACCGTCAAAAACGCGTTCTCGCTCTATTCTGGGGTCAAAAGCACGATTTGAGCCATCTGTACCGTCAAAAACGCGTTTTCGCACTATTCTGAGGTCAAAAGCACGATTTGAGCCATCTGTACCGTCAAAAACGCGTTCTCGCACTATTCTGGGGTCAAAAGCACGATTTGAGCCATCTGTACCGTCAAAAACGCGTTTTCGCACTATTCTGGGGTCAAAAGCACGATTTGAGCCATCTGTACCGTCAAAAACGCGTTTTCGCACTATTCTGAGGTCAAAAGCACGATTTGAGCCATCTGTACCGTCAAAAACGCGTTCTCGCACTATTCTGAGGTCAAAAGCACGATTTGAGTCTGTACCGTCAAAAACGCGTTTTCGCACTATTCTGAGGTCAAAAGCACGATTTGAGTCTGTACCGTCAAAAACGCGTTTTCGCACTATTCTGGGGTCAAAAGCACGATTTGAGCCATCTGTACCGTCAAAAACGCGTTTTCGCACTATTCTGAGGTCAAAAGCACGATTTGAGCCATCTGTACCGTCAAGAACGCGTTCTCGCACTATTCTGGGGTCAAAAGCACGATTTGAGCCATCTGTACCGTCAAAAACGCGTTCTCACACTATTCTGGGGTCAAAAGCACGATTGCACGATTTGAGTCTGTACCGTCAAAATCGCGTTTTCGCACTATTCTGAGGTCAAAAGCACGATTTGAGCCATCTGTACCGTCAAAAACGCGTTCTCGCACTATTCTGGGGTCAAAAGCACGATTTGAGCCATCTGTACCGACAAAAACGCGTTCTCGCACTATTCTGGGGTCAAAAGCACGATTTGAGCCATCTGTACCGACAAAAACGCGTTCTCGCACTATTCTGAGGTCAAAAGCACGATTTGAGTCTGTACCGTCAAAAACGCGTTTTCGCACTATTCTGAGGTCAAAAGCACGATTTGAGTCTGTACCGTCAAAAACGCGTTTTCGCACTATTCTGAGGTCAAAAGTTCGATTTGGGTCTGTACCGTCAAAAACGCGTTTTCGCACTATTCTGAGGTCAAAAGTTCGATTTGGGTCTGTACCGTCAAAAACGCGTTTTCGCACTATTCTGAGGTCAAAAGTTCGATTTGGGTCTGTACCGTCAAAAACGCGTTTTCGCACTATTCTGAGGTCAAAAGCACGATTTGAGTCTGTACCGTAAAAAACGCGTTTTCGCACTATTCTGGGGTCAAAAGCACGATTTGAGCCATCTGTACCGTCAAAAACGCGTTCTCGCACTATTCTGAGGTCAAAAGCACGATTTGAGTCTGTACCGTCAAAAACGCGTTTTCGCACTATTCTGAGGTCAAAAGTTCGATTTGGGTCTGTACCGTCAAAAAAGCGTTTTCGCACTATTCTGAGGTCAAAAGTTCGATTTGGGTCTGTACCGTCAAAAACGCGTTTTCGCACTATTCTGGGGTCAAAAGCACGATTTGAGCCATCTGTACCGTCAAAAACGCGTTTTCGCACTATTCTGAGGTCAAAAGCACGATTTGAGCCATCTGTACCGTCAAAAACGCGTTCTCGCACTATTCTGAGGTCAAAAGCACGATTTGAGTCTGTACCGTCAAAAACGCGTTTTCGCACTATTCTGGGGTCAAAAGCACGATTTGAGCCATCTGTACCGTCAAAAACGCGTTTTCGCACTATTCTGAGGTCAAAAGTTCGATTTGGGTCTGTACCGTCAAAAACGCGTTTTCGCACTATTCTGAGGTCAAAAGTTCGATTACATAATTGTCTTTCGAGCGACTGAAATTTTTGCTATATAATATTGCACTTATGTTAATTCAGTTTAATTTAATAAGTTATTTTTTTTTTCTTGTTTGTAATTAATTTACGTTTCCTTTTTCTCTTTTTCTCTTATATAATGTCCTGTAATTGGAGTTCTCCTGTTGGACAATATACGATTATTATTATTATTATTATTATTTGGGTCAGTACCGTCAAAAACGCGTTTTCGCACTATTCTGAGGTCAAAAGCACGATTTGAGCCATCTGTACCGTCAAAAACGCGTTCTCGCACTATTCTGGGGTCAAAAGCACGATTTGAGCCATCTGTACCGTCAAAAACGCGTTTTCGCACTATTCTGAGGTCAAAAGTTCGATTTGGGTCTGTACCGTCAAAAACGCGTTTTCGCACTATTCTGAGGTCAAAAGCACGATTTGAGCCATCTGTACCGTCAAAAACGCGTTCTCGCACTATTCTGGGGTCAAAAGCACGATTTGAGCCATCTGTACCGTCAAAAACGCGTTTTCGCACTATTCTGAGGTCAAAAGCACGATTTGAGCCATCTGTACCGTCAAAAACGCGTTCTCGCACTATTCTGAGGTCAAAAGCACGATTTGAGTCTGTACCGTCAAAAACGCGTTTTCGCACTATTCTGAGGTCAAAAGCACGATTTGAGTCTGTACCGTCAAAAACGCGTTTTCGCACTATTCTGAGGTCAAAAGTTCGATTTGGGTCTGTACCGTCAAAAACGCGTTTTCGCACTATTCTGAGGTCAAAAGTTCGATTTGGGTCTGTACCGTCAAAAACGCGTTTTCGCACTATTCTGAGGTCAAAAGTTCGATTTGGGTCTGTACCGTCAAAAACGCGTTTTCGCACTATTCTGAGGTCAAAAGCACGATTTGAGTCTGTACCGTCAAAAACGCGTTTTCGCACTATTCTGGGGTCAAAAGCACGATTTGAGCCATCTGTACCGTCAAAAACGCGTTCTCGCACTATTCTGAGGTCAAAAGCACGATTTGAGTCTGTACCGTCAAAAACGCGTTTTCGCACTATTCTGAGGTCAAAAGTTCGATTTGGGTCTGTACCGTCAAAAACGCGTTTTCGCACTATTCTGAGGTCAAAAGTTCGATTACATAATTGTCTTTCGAGCGACTGAAATTTTTGCTATATAATATTGCACTTATGTTAATTCAGTTTAATTTAATAAGTTATTTTATTTTTTTTGTTTGTAATTAATTTACGTTTCCTTTTTCTCTTTTTCTCTTATATAATGTCCTGTAATTGGAGTTCTCCTGTTGGACAATATACGATTATTATTATTATTATTATTATTTGGGTCAGTACCGTCAAAAACGCGTTTTCGCACTATTCTGAGGTCAAAAGCACGATTTGAGCCATCTGTACCGTCAAAAACGCGTTCTCGCACTATTCTGGGGTCAAAAGCACGATTTGAGCCATCTGTACCGTCAAAAACGCGTTTTCGCACTATTCTGAGGTCAAAAGTTCGATTTGGGTCTGTACCGTCAAAAACGCGTTTTCGCACTATTCTGAGGTCAAAAGTTCGATTACATAATTGTCTTTCGAGCGACTGAAATTTTTGCTATATAATATTGCACTTATGTTAATTCAGTTTAATTTAATAAGTAATTTTTTTTTTTGTTTGTAATTAATTTACGTTTCCTTTTTCTCTTTTTCTCTTATATAATGTCCTGTAATTGGAGTTCTCCTGTTGGACAATATACGATTATTATTATTATTATTATTATTTGGGTCAGTACCGTCAAAAACACGTTTTCGCACTATTCTGAGGTCAAAAGCACGATTTGAGCCATCTGTACCGTCAAAAACGCGTTCTCGCACTATTCTGGGGTCAAAAGCACGATTTGAGCCATCTGTACCGTCAAAAACGCGTTCTCGCACTATTCTGGGGTCAAAAGCACGATTTGAGCCATCTGTACCGTCAAAAACGCGTTTTCGCACTATTCTGAGGTCAAAAGCACGATTTGAGCCATCTGTACCGTCAAAAACGCGTTCTCGCACTATTCTGAGGTCAAAAGCACGATTTGAGTCTGTACCGTCAAAAACGCGTTTTCGCACTATTCTGAGGTCAAAAGCACGATTTGAGTCTGTACCGTCAAAAACGCGTTTTCGCACTATTCTGGGGTCAAAAGCACGATTTGAGCCATCTGTACCGTCAAAAACGCGTTTTCGCACTATTCTGAGGTCAAAAGCACGATTTGAGCCATCTGTACCGTCAAAAACGCGTTCTCGCACTATTCTGGGGTCAAAAGCACGATTTGAGCCATCTGTACCGTCAAAAACGCGTTCTCACACTATTCTGGGGTCAAAAGCACGATTTGAGCCGTCTGTACCGTCAAAAACGCGTTCTCGCACTATTCTGAGGTCAAAAGCACGATTTGAGCCATCTGTACCGTCAAAAACGCGTTCTCGCACTATTCTGAGGTCAAAAGCACGATTTGAGTCTGTACCGTCAAAAACGCGTTTTCGCACTATTCTGAGGTCAAAAGCACGATTTGAGTCTGTACCGTCAAAAACGCGTTTTTGCACTATTCTGAGGTCAAAAGCACGATTTGAGCTATCTGTACCGTCAAAAACGCGTTTTCGCACTATTCTGAGGTCAAAAGCACGATTTGAGTCTGTACCGTCAAAATCGCGTTTTCGCACTATTCTGAGGTCAAAAGCACGATTTGAGCCATCTGTACCGTCAGAAACGCGTTCTCGCACTATTCTGGGGTCAAAAGCACGATTTGAGCCATCTGTACCGACAAAAACGCGTTCTCGCACTATTCTGGGGTCAAAAGCACGATTTGAGTCTGTACCGTCAAAAACGCGTTCTCGCACTATTCTGAGGTCAAAAGCACGATTTGAGTCTGTACCGTCAAAAACGCGTTTTCGCACTATTCTGAGGTCAAAAGCACGATTTGAGTCTGTACCGTCAAAAACGCGTTTTCGCACTATTCTGGGGTCAAAAGCACGATTTGAGCCATCTGTACCGTCAAAAACGCGTTTTCGCACTATTCTGAGGTCAAAAGCACGATTTGAGCCATCTGTACCGTCAAAAACGCGTTCTCGCACTATTCTGGGGTCAAAAGCACGATTTGAGCCATCTGTACCGTCAAAAACGCGTTCTCACACTATTCTGGGGTCAAAAGCACGATTTGAGCCGTCTGTACCGTCAAAAACGCGTTCTCGCACTATTCTGAGGTCAAAAGCACGATTTGAGCCATCTGTACCGTCAAAAACGCGTTCTCGCACTATTCTGAGGTCAAAAGCACGATTTGAGTCTGTACCGTCAAAAACGCGTTTTCGCACTATTCTGAGGTCAAAAGCACGATTTGAGTCTGTACCGTCAAAAACGCGTTTTCGCACTATTCTGAGGTCAAAAGTTCGATTTGGGACTGTACCGTCAAAAACGCGTTTTCGCACTATTCTGAGGTCAAAAGTTCGATTTGGGTCTGTACCGTCAAAAACGCGTTTTCGCACTATTCTGAGGTCAAAAGTTCGATTTGGGTCTGTACCGTCAAAAACGCGTTTTCGCACTATTCTGAGGTCAAAAGCACGATTTGAGTCTGTACCGTAAAAAACGCGTTTTCGCACTATTCTGGGGTCAAAAGCACGATTTGAGCCATCTGTACCGTCAAAAACGCGTTCTCGCACTATTCTGAGGTCAAAAGCACGATTTGAGTCTGTACCGTCAAAAACGCGTTTTCGCACTATTCTGAGGTCAAAAGTTCGATTTGGGTCTGTACCGTCAAAAAAGCGTTTTCGCACTATTCTGAGGTCAAAAGTTCGATTTGGGTCTGTACCGTCAAAAACGCGTTTTCGCACTATTCTGGGGTCAAAAGCACGATTTGAGCCATCTGTACCGTCAAAAACGCGTTTTCGCACTATTCTGGGGTCAAAAGCACGATTTGAGCCATCTGTACCGTCAAAAACGCGTTTTCGCACTATTCTGAGGTCAAAAGCACGATTTGAGTCTGTACCGTCAAAAACGCGTTTTCGCACTATTCTGGGGTCAAAAGCACGATTTGAGCCATCTGTACCGTCAAAAACGCGTTTTCGCACTATTCTGAGGTCAAAAGTTCGATTTGGGTCTGTACCGTCAAAAACGCGTTTTCGCACTATTCTGAGGTCAAAAGTTCGATTACATAATTGTCTTTCGAGCGACTGAAATTTTTGCTATATAATATTGCACTTATGTTAATTCAGTTTAATTTAATAAGTTTTTTTTTTTTTCTTGTTTGTAATTAATTTACGTTTCCTTTTTCTCTTTTTCTCTTATATAATGTCCTGTAATTGGAGTTCTCCTGTTGGACAATATACGATTATTATTATTATTATTATTATTTGGGTCAGTACCGTCAAAAACGCGTTTTCGCACTATTCTGAGGTCAAAAGCACGATTTGAGCCATCTGTACCGTCAAAAACGCGTTCTCGCACTATTCTGGGGTCAAAAGCACGATTTGAGCCATCTGTACCGTCAAAAACGCGTTTTCGCACTATTCTGAGGTCAAAAGTTCGATTTGGGTCTGTACCGCCAAAAACGCGTTTTCGCACTATTCTGGGGTCAAAAGCACGATTTAAGCCATCTGTACCGTCAAAAACGCGTTCTCGCACTATTCTGGGGTCAAAAGCACGATTTGAGCCATCTGTACCGTCAAAAACGCGTTTTCGCACTATTCTGAGGTCAAAAGCACGATTTGAGCCATCTGTACCGTCAAAAACGCGTTCTCGCACTATTCTGAGGTCAAAAGCACGATTTGAGTCTGTACCGTCAAAAACGCGTTTTCGCACTATTCTGAGGTCAAAAGCACGATTTGAGTCTGTACCGTCAAAAACGCGTTTTCGCACTATTCTGAGGTCAAAAGTTCGATTTGGGTCTGTACCGTCAAAAACGCGTTTTCGCACTATTCTGAGGTCAAAAGTTCGATTTGGGTCTGTACCGTCAAAAACGCGTTTTCGCACTATTCTGAGGTCAAAAGTTCGATTTGGGTCTGTACCGTCAAAAACGCGTTTTCGCACTATTCTGAGGTCAAAAGCACGATTTGAGTCTGTACCGTCAAAAACGCGTTTTCGCACTATTCTGGGGTCAAAAGCACGATTTGAGCCATCTGTACCGTCAAAAACGCGTTCTCGCACTATTCTGAGGTCAAAAGCACGATTTGAGTCTGTACCGTCAAAAACGCGTTTTCGCACTATTCTGAGGTCAAAAGTTCGATTTGGGTCTGTACCGTCAAAAACGCGTTTTCGCACTATTCTGAGGTCAAAAGTTCGATTACATAATTGTCTTTCGAGCGACTGAAATTTTTGCTATATAATATTGCACTTATGTTAATTCAGTTTAATTTAATAAGTTATTTTATTTTTTTTGTTTGTAATTAATTTACGTTTCCTTTTTCTCTTTTTCTCTTATATAATGTCCTGTAATTGGAGTTCTCCTGTTGGACAATATACGATTATTATTATTATTATTATTATTTGGGTCAGTACCGTCAAAAACGCGTTTTCGCACTATTCTGAGGTCAAAAGCACGATTTGAGCCATCTGTACCGTCAAAAACGCGTTTTCGCACTATTCTGAGGTCAAAAGTTCGATTTGGGTCTGTACCGTCAAAAACGCGTTTTCGCACTATTCTGAGGTCAAAAGTTCGATTACATAATTGTCTTTCGAGCGACTGAAATTTTTGCTATATAATATTGCACTTATGTTAATTCAGTTTAATTTAATAAGTAATTTTTTTTTTGTTTGTAATTAATTTACGTTTTCTTTTTCTCTTTTTCTCTTATATAATGTCCTGTAATTGGAGTTCTCCTGTTGGACAATATACGATTATTATTATTATTATTATTATTTGGGTCAGTACCGTCAAAAACACGTTTTCGCACTATTCTGAGGTCAAAAGCACGATTTGAGCCATCTGTACCGTCAAAAACGCGTTCTCGCACTATTCTGGGGTCAAAAGCACGATTTGAGCCATCTGTACCGTCAAAAACGCGTTCTCACACTATTCTGGGGTCAAAAGCACGATTTGAGCCGTCTGTACCGTCAAAAACGCGTTCTCGCACTATTCTGGGGTCAAAAGCACGATTTGAGCCATCTGTACCGTCAAAAACGCGTTTTCGCACTATTCTGAGGTCAAAAGCACGATTTGAGCCATCTGTACCGTCAAAAACGCGTTCTCGCACTATTCTGAGGTCAAAAGCACGATTTGAGTCTGTACCGTCAAAAACGCGTTTTCGCACTATTCTGAGGTCAAAAGCACGATTTGAGTCTGTACCGTCAAAAACGCGTTTTCGCACTATTCTGAGGTCAAAAGCACGATTTGAGCTATCTGTACCGTCAAAAACGCGTTGTCGCACTATTCTGAGGTCAACAGCACGATTTGAGCCATCTGTACCGTCAAAAACGCGTTCTCGCACTATTCTGAGGTCAAAAGCACGATTTGAGTCTGTACCGTCAAAAACGCGTTTTCGCACTATTCTGAGGTCAAAAGCACGATTTGAGTCTGTACCGTCAAAAACGCGTTTTCGCACTATTCTGAGGTCAAAAGCACGATTTGAGCTATCTGTACCGTCAAAAACGCGTTTTCGCACTATTCTGAGGTCAAAAGCACGATTTGAGTCTGTACCGTCAAAATCGCGCTTTCGCACTATTCTGAGGTCAAAAGCACGATTTGAGCCATCTGTACCGTCAAAAACGCGTTCTCGCACTATTCTGGGGTCAAAAGCACGATTTGAGCCATCTGTACCGACAAAAACGCGTTCTCGCACTATTCTGAGGTCAAAAGCACGATTTGAGTCTGTACCGTCAAAAACGCGTTTTCGCACTATTCTGAGGTCACAAGCACGATTTGAGTCTGTACCGTCAAAAACGCGTTTTCGCACTATTCTGGGGTCAAAAGCACGATTTGAGCCATCTGTACCGTCAAAAACGCGTTCTCGCACTATTCTGAGGTCAAAAGCACGATTTGAGTCTGTACCGTCAAAAACGCGTTTTCGCACTATTCTGAGGTCAAAAGTTCGATTTGGGTCTGTACCGTCAAAAACGCGTTTTCGCACTATTCTGAGGTCAAAAGTTCGATTACATAATTGTCTTTCGAGCGACTGAAATTTTTGCTATACAGGGTGATTCACGTAGACCGTTCTTTAGAAGTTTTTCCACTTCCTAGTGGAATAGAAATTTGAAATTTGGTACTCGGCCATTATCGACAATTCTGAATTCACCTAAAATATTGGCGAGATTCCGCCACTTCCGGTTTCGCCGGAAATGATACCAACTTTGTTATTTTAAATGGAACCCTATAATTTTCATTACATATTTAAGATCGTCTTCCAAACTGAGTATTTCTTATCTAGGTTACCTTCATCTACCTGTCATAGTTTTTGACTTATGTCAATTTTTTCGTTCAAAATGTCACATGCAAGAGTTGCTTTAAAAAATCACAGCTCCTAAACGCTTTGCAATGATGAAACGAGTTTTTTTACAATCGATAGCGAAGGAATCGGAGAATCTTTTGAGTGGTCAGCAATCTACGAACATAGCTTCAAACTTTCACAATTACTATTCCAAGTTGACGATGACAAAATGTGGAAAAGTCGATTTTTTCAAATGGAATGTACTATTTTTGACAACGGCATTCTATAGAGCGCTAAATTTTAGGGGCAGTTTCATCAACATGTAGTATACCCTCAACTTATCAATTCTGAGTTATTTACGAAAAAAGATATTCTGAAAAAGTGATGAGTTATCGGAAATTGAGTAGGCTTTGAAAAATTTGTTACATGTCAAAAAGTGTCATTTTTATTGTTTGTATTAATAATTGTTGGCTTAATGTTGGTCTTACAACAATAAATAGTTACACGAATGAAGTTGTTTTTGATTTATTTGTGACTTATGGTCAAAATGACCGAATTGTAGACAGAACTTGTCGGGCCCTTTAACGCAAAGTATCCAGATTTAGCGCAGATGACAGACGAATTGTATTAATGTAATGAAATGAATGACAAAGCTTTGTTAATAGCTATTAACATACCTAGGAATGTTATGACTATCATAACAGACGCAGATGTCAATTGAAATCCGAGCTCGGAGAGCGAGGATTTTAAGACATCTAAGTCTGTTATGATTCATAACATCCGAGGTTTGTTCAATAGTTTATCGGTTTAAAGCGATTAAAGCCAAAATTAAAAAAATGTTGCGTGAATTCGCGTCATTTTGACAATCGAGATGACAGCATTTGAATGGGGTCATTGTTGTCATGTGTTACGTTTGTTTCTTTCAAAAGGGTATTAATGTTGATAATAATTGTTAGTTCAATTGTAAGATTTGTATTTGTAAGTTATAAAATGAAATAAGTTGTTTTGAGAGTATTTTTTGTTAAAAAATCGTTCTTATTTTGCTGTCATTTTGACCATAAATCACAAATAAATCAAAAACAACTTCATTCGTGTAGTCCACCGTTGTTGTAAGGCCAAAATTAAGCCAACAATTATTAACACTAACAATAAAAATGTCACTTTTTGACGTGACAAATTTTCCAAAGCCTACTGAATTTCCGATAACTTTTTTTTTCAGAATATGTTTTTTCGTAAATAACTCAGAATTGATAAGTAGAGGGTATAGGACATGTTGAAGAAACTGCCCCTAAAATTTAGCACTCTATCGATTGCCGTTGCCAAAAATAGTACGTTCCATTTGAAAAAATCGACTTTTCCACATTTTGTCATCGTCAACTTTGAATGGTGATTGAGAACGTTTGAAGCTATGTTCGTAGATTGCTGACCACTCAAAAGATTCTCTGATTCCTTCGCTATCGATTGTAAGAAAGCTCGTTTCATCATTGCAAAGCGTTTAGGAGCTGCGATTTTTTAAAGCAATTCTTGCATGTGACATTTTGGACGAAAAAACTGACATAAGTCAAAAACTTTGACAGGTAGATGAAGATAACCCAGATAAGAAATACTCAGTCTGAAAAGACGATCTTAAATATGTAATAAAAATTAGAGGGTTCCATTTAAAATAACAAAGTTGGTATCATTTCCGGCGAAACCGGAAGTGACGGAATCTTGCCAATATTTTAGGTGAATTCAGAATTGTCGATAATGGCCGAGTACCAAATTTCAAATTTCTATTCTACTGGGAAGTGGAAAAACTTCTAACGAACGGTCTACGTGAATCACCCTGTATAATATTGCACTTATGTTAATTCAGTTTAATTTAATAAGTTATTTTATTTTTTTTGTTTGTAATTAATTTACGTTTCCTTTTTCTCTTTTTCTCTTATATAATGTCCTGTAATTGGAGTTCTCCTGTTGGACAATATACGATTATTATTATTATTATTATTATTTGGGTCAGTACCGTCAAAAACGCGTTTTCGCACTATTCTGAGGTCAAAAGCACGATTTGAGCCATCTGTACCGTCAAAAACGCGTTCTCGCACTATTCTGGGGTCAAAAGCACGATTTGAGCCATCTGTACCGTCAAAAACGCGTTTTCGCACTATTCTGAGGTCAAAAGTTCGATTTGGGTCTGTACCGTCAAAAACGCGTTTTCGCACTATTCTGAGGTCAAAAGTTCGATTACATAATTGTCTTTCGAGCGACTGAAATTTTTGCTATATAATATTGCACTTATGTTAATTCAGTTTAATTTAATAAGTAATTTTTTTTTTGTTTGTAATTAATTTACGTTTCCTTTTTCTCTTTTTCTCTTATATAATGTCCTGTAATTGGAGTTCTCCTGTTGGACAATATACGATTATTATTATTATTATTATTATTTGGGTCAGTACCGTCTAAAACACGTTTTCGCACTATTCTGAGGTCAAAAGCACGATTTGAGCCATCTGTACCGTCAAAAACGCGTTCTCGCACTATTCTGGGGTCAAAAGCACGATTTGAGCCATCTGTACCGTCAAAAACGCGTTCTCGCACTATTCTGGGGTCAAAAGCACGATTTGAGCCATCTGTACCGTCAAAAACGCGTTTTCGCACTATTCTGAGGTCAAAAGCACGATTTGAGCCATCTGTACCGTCAAAAACGCGTTCTCGCACTATTCTGAGGTCAAAAGCACGATTTGAGTCTGTACCGTCAAAAACGCGTTTTCGCACTATTCTGAGGTCAAAAGCACGATTTGAGTCTGTACCGTCAAAAACGCGTTTTCGCACTATTCTGGGGTCAAAAGCACGATTTGAGCCATCTGTACCGTCAAAAACGCGTTTTCGCACTATTCTGAGGTCAAAAGCACGATTTGAGCCATCTGTACCGTCAAAAACGCGTTCTCGCACTATTCTGGGGTCAAAAGCACGATTTGAGCCATCTGTACCGTCAAAAACGCGTTCTCACACTATTCTGGGGTCAAAAGCACGATTTGAGCCGTCTGTACCGTCAAAAACGCGTTCTCGCACTATTCTGGGGTCAAAAGCACGATTTGAGCCATCTGTACCGTCAAAAACGCGTTTTCGCACTATTCTGAGGTCAAAAGCACGATTTGAGCCATCTGTACCGTCAAAAACGCGTTCTCGCACTATTCTGAGGTCAAAAGCACGATTTGAGTCTGTACCGTCAAAAACGCGTTTTCGCACTATTCTGAGGTCAAAAGCACGATTTGAGTCTGTACCGTCAAAAACGCGTTTTCGCACTATTCTGAGGTCAAAAGCACGATTTGAGCTATCTGTACCGTCAAAAACGCGTTGTCGCACTATTCTGAGGTCAACAGCACGATTTGAGCCATCTGTACCGTCAAAAACGCGTTCTCGCACTATTCTGAGGTCAAAAGCACGATTTGAGTCTGTACCGTCAAAAACGCGTTTTCGCACTATTCTGAGGTCAAAAGCACGATTTGAGTCTGTACCGTCAAAAACGCGTTTTCGCACTATTCTGAGGTCAAAAGCACGATTTGAGCTATCTGTACCGTCAAAAACGCGTTTTCGCACTATTCTGAGGTCAAAAGCACGATTTGAGTCTGTACCGTCAAAATCGCGCTTTCGCACTATTCTGAGGTCAAAAGCACGATTTGAGCCATCTGTACCGTCAAAAACGCGTTCTCGCACTATTCTGGGGTCAAAAGCACGATTTGAGCCATCTGTACCGACAAAAACGCGTTCTCGCACTATTCTGAGGTCAAAAGCACGATTTGAGTCTGTACCGTCAAAAACGCGTTTTCGCACTATTCTGAGGTCAAAAGCACGATTTGAGTCTGTACCGTCAAAAACGCGTTTTCGCACTATTCTGAGGTCAAAAGTTCGATTTGGGTCTGTACCGTCAAAAACGCGTTTTCGCACTATTCTGAGGTCAAAAGTTCGATTTGGGTCTGTACCGTCAAAAACGCGTTTTCGCACTATTCTGAGGTCAAAAGTTCGATTTGGGTCTGTACCGTCAAAAACGCGTTTTCGCACTATTCTGAGGTCAAAAGCACGATTTGAGTCTGTACCGTCAAAAACGCGTTTTCGCACTATTCTGGGGTCAAAAGCACGATTTGAGCCATCTGTACCGTCAAAAACGCGTTCTCGCACTATTCTGAGGTCAAAAGCACGATTTGAGTCTGTACCGTCAAAAACGCGTTTTCGCACTATTCTGAGGTCAAAAGTTCGATTTGGGTCTGTACCGTCAAAAACGCGTTTTCGCACTATTCTGAGGTCAAAAGTTCGATTACATAATTGTCTTTCGAGCGACTGAAATTTTTGCTATATAATATTGCACTTATGTTAATTCAGTTTAATTTAATAAGTTATTTTTTTTTTCTTGTTCGTAATTAATTTACGTTTCCTTTTTCTCTTTTTCTCTTATATAATGTCCTGTAATTGGAGTTCTCCTGTTGGACAATATACGATTATTATTATTATTATTATTATTTGGGTCAGTACCGTCAAAAACGCGTTTTCGCACTATTCTGAGGTCAAAAGCACGATTTGAGCCATCTGTACCGTCAAAAACGCGTTCTCGCACTATTCTGGGGTCAAAAGCACGATTTGAGCCATCTGTACCGTCAAAAACGCGTTTTCGCACTATTCTGAGGTCAAAAGTTCGATTTGGGTCTGTACCGTCAAAAACGCGTTTTCGCACTATTCTGAGGTCAAAAGCACGATTTGAGCCATCTGTACCGTCAAAAACGCGTTCTCGCACTATTCTGGGGTCAAAAGCACGATTTAAGCCATCTGTACCGTCAAAAACGCGTTCTCGCACTATTCTGGGGTCAAAAGCACGATTTGAGCCATCTGTACCGTCAAAAACGCGTTTTCGCACTATTCTGAGGTCAAAAGCACGATTTGAGCCATCTGTACCGTCAAAAACGCGTTCTCGCACTATTCTGAGGTCAAAAGCACGATTTGAGTCTGTACCGTCAAAAACGCGTTTTCGCACTATTCTGAGGTCAAAAGCACGATTTGAGTCTGTACCGTCAAAAACGCGTTTTCGCACTATTCTGAGGTCAAAAGTTCGATTTGGGTCTGTACCGTCAAAAACGCGTTTTCGCACTATTCTGAGGTCAAAAGTTCGATTTGGGTCTGTACCGTCAAAAACGCGTTTTCGCACTATTCTGAGGTCAAAAGTTCGATTTGGGTCTGTACCGTCAAAAACGCGTTTTCGCACTATTCTGAGGTCAAAAGCACGATTTGAGTCTGTACCGTCAAAAACGCGTTTTCGCACTATTCTGGGGTCAAAAGCACGATTTGAGCCATCTGTACCGTCAAAAACGCGTTCTCGCACTATTCTGAGGTCAAAAGCACGATTTGAGTCTGTACCGTCAAAAACGCGTTTTCGCACTATTCTGAGGTCAAAAGTTCGATTTGGGTCTGTACCGTCAAAAACGCGTTTTCGCACTATTCTGAGGTCAAAAGTTCGATTTGGGTCTGTACCGTCAAAAACGCGTTTTCGCACTATTCTGAGGTCAAAAGCACGATTTGAGTCTGTACCGTCAAAAACGCGTTTTCGCACTATTCTGGGGTCAAAAGCACGATTTGAGCCATCTGTACCGTCAAAAACGCGTTCTCGCACTATTCTGAGGTCAAAAGCACGATTTGAGTCTGTACCGTCAAAAACGCGTTTTCGCACTATTCTGAGGTCAAAAGTTCGATTTGGGTCTGTACCGTCAAAAACGCGTTTTCGCACTATTCTGAGGTCAAAAGTTCGATTTGGGTCTGTACCGTCAAAAACGCGTTTTCGCACTATTCTGGGGTCAAAAGCACGATTTGAGCCATCTGTACCGTCAAAAACGCGTTTTCGCACTATTCTGAGGTCAAAAGCACGATTTGAGCCATCTGTACCGTCAAAAACGCGTTCTCGCACTATTCTGAGGTCAAAAGCACGATTTGAGTCTGTACCGTCAAAAACGCGTTTTCGCACTATTCTGGGGTCAAAAGCACGATTTGAGCCATCTGTACCGTCAAAAACGCGTTTTCGCACTATTCTGAGGTCAAAAGTTCGATTTGGGTCTGTACCGTCAAAAACGCGTTTTCGCACTATTCTGAGGTCAAAAGCACGATTTGAGCCATCTGTACCGTCAAAAACGCGTTCTCGCACTATTCTGGGGTCAAAAGCACGATTTGAGCCGTCTGTACCGTCAAAAACGCGTTCTCGCACTATTCTGGGGTCAAAAGCACGATTTGAGCCATCTGTACCGTCAAGAACGCGTTTTCGCACTATTCTGAGGTCAACAGCACGATTTGAGCCATCTGTACCGTCAAAAACGCGTTCTCGCACTATTCTGAGGTCAAAAGCACGATTTGAGTCTGTACCGTCAAAAACGCGTTTTCGCACTATTCTGAGGTCAAAAGCACGATTTGAGTCTGTACCGTCAAAAACGCGTTTTCGCACTATTCTGAGGTCAAAAGCACGATTTGAGCTATCTGTACCGTCAAAAACGCGTTTTCGCACTATTCTGAGGTCAAAAGCACGATTTGAGCCATCTGTACCGTCAAAAACGCGTTCTCGCACTATTCTGGGGTCAAAAGCACGATTTGAGCCATCTGTACCGACAAAAACGCGTTCTCGCACTATTCTGAGGTCAAAAGCACGATTTGAGTCTGTACCGTCAAAAACGCGTTTTCGCACTATTCTGAGGTCAAAAGCACGATTTGAGTCTGTACCGTCAAAAACGCGTTTTCGCACTATTCTGAGGTCAAAAGTTCGATTTGGGTCTGTACCGTCAAAAACGCGTTTTCGCACTATTCTGAGGTCAAAAGTTCGATTTGGGTCTGTACCGTCAAAAACGCGTTTTCGCACTATTCTGAGGTCAAAAGTTCGATTTGGGTCTGTACCGTCAAAAACGCGTTTTCGCACTATTCTGAGGTCAAAAGCACGATTTGAGTCTGTACCGTCAAAAACGCGTTTTCGCACTATTCTGGGGTCAAAAGCACGATTTGAGCCATCTGTACCGTCAAAAACGCGTTCTCGCACTATTCTGAGGTCAAAAGCACGATTTGAGTCTGTACCGTCAAAAACGCGTTTTCGCACTATTCTGAGGTCAAAAGTTCGATTTGGGTCTGTACCGTCAAAAACGCGTTTTCGCACTATTCTGAGGTCAAAAGTTCGATTACATAATTGTCTTTCGAGCGACTGAAATTTTTGCTATATAATATTGCACTTATGTTAATTCAGTTTAATTTAATAAGTTATTTTTTTTTTCTTGTTTGTAATTAATTTACGTTTCCTTTTTCTCTTTTTCTCTTATATAATGTCCTGTAATTGGAGTTCTCCTGTTGGACAATATACGATTATTATTATTATTATTATTATTTGGGTCAGTACCGTCAAAAACGCGTTTTCGCACTATTCTGAGGTCAAAAGCACGATTTGAGCCATCTGTACCGTCAAAAACGCGTTCTCGCACTATTCTGGGGTCAAAAGCACGATTTGAGCCATCTGTACCGTCAAAAACGCGTTTTCGCACTATTCTGAGGTCAAAAGTTCGATTTGGGTCTGTACCGTCAAAAACGCGTTTTCGCACTATTCTGAGGTCAAAAGCACGATTTGAGCCATCTGTACCGTCAAAAACGCGTTCTCGCACTATTCTGGGGTCAAAAGCACGATTTAAGCCATATGTACCGTCAAAAACGCGTTCTCGCACTATTCTGGGGTCAAAAGCACGATTTGAGCCATCTGTACCGTCAAAAACGCGTTTTCGCACTATTCTGAGGTCAAAAGCACGATTTGAGCCATCTGTACCGTCAAAAACGCGTTCTCGCACTATTCTGAGGTCAAAAGCACGATTTGAGTCTGTACCGTCAAAAACGCGTTTTCGCACTATTCTGAGGTCAAAAGCACGATTTGAGTCTGTACCGTCAAAAACGCGTTTTCGCACTATTCTGAGGTCAAAAGTTCGATTTGGGTCTGTACCGTCAAAAACGCGTTTTCGCACTATTCTGAGGTCAAAAGTTCGATTTGGGTCTGTACCGTCAAAAACGCGTTTTCGCACTATTCTGAGGTCAAAAGTTCGATTTGGGTCTGTACCGTCAAAAACGCGTTTTCGCACTATTCTGAGGTCAAAAGCACGATTTGAGTCTGTACCGTCAAAAACGCGTTTTCGCACTATTCTGGGGTCAAAAGCACGATTTGAGCCATCTGTACCGTCAAAAACGCGTTCTCGCACTATTCTGAGGTCAAAAGCACGATTTGAGTCTGTACCGTCAAAAACGCGTTTTCGCACTATTCTGAGGTCAAAAGTTCGATTTGGGTCTGTACCGTCAAAAACGCGTTTTCGCACTATTCTGAGGTCAAAAGTTCGATTACATAATTGTCTTTCGAGCGACTGAAATTTTTGCTATACCGGGTGGACCAACACTATTGCCCACCTCAAAAATTGCCCTTTATTTTAAAGCTGGGACTTCGAAATTTTTACAGTGTATATGGCTACCAAGGACCCTTCAAATGACGGCAAAAGTTTATCTGTCATGCAAAAACTGTGACGTCACGAAATTTTGAAATATCGTTTTTCCAAGAAAAAAAAAATTTTTACCCATAAAATCGTTTTTTGGGCTAATACCTTTATGTTAAGCCCATTTTTTTAAATTTCCGTCATCAGATTAGCCAACTGTAGCAAGCTAAAAATGGTCCATTTTTATTCACAAGTCGGCCACGTAAACAATTGACTACTATGCGAGGGCTTTCTTGGATAACAGCGTACGCTTTTTTCATCTGTCACCAGTTGACAGCGACACAACGCGGCCATTGAACTGCGAAATTGTTTTTAATTTTAATAAACGTGGATTTTTGTAACGAATAATGTTGAAATATCGGTTTAAACTGGGCATCCACCATTTAATTCGCCCACCCAAGGTGCCAGGAGAGGTTACGAACACGGACATTTTATCAGATGGCGGTGGCGGCGTGAAAAGGGGCTCCAGTTTGTGTGAAGGGCTCCGGTTTGTGTGAGGGGGTTTTTTCAAATAGCCATTTCCATAATTCGCATTATTCCATACTTATGTAATTCCACAGGTAATTATTTTGTTGTTATGGCCTGTTTTTTAGTTGGCATTTTTAGGTTAAGTGAGTCGACTTAGTTTGCCCCGTTGAGACTAATATCGAGGACTAAGATATTCACAGCCCAGAATTTAACAGCAACTCGTGTCAAATAAGGACCAAGGAATCGTTTTGCATAACATAATTCATATTCAAAGATAAACTGTAATCAAAGGTGGTGCAAGTGTCAGTTTTCGATTGGCAAATACCTCGTAGGTACCTCCTAAACAAAATCAAGACGTTAATAATTGATGCTTTGAAGTTGGTGAAGCTCAAGTTATTATTTGAACAGCAGAAGCAAAAAGGTGCAATGTGGAATTTAATAATCATCATCATGGTGGGCAAATAAGGACTAATTAATCATTGATCACACGACAAGCCATCCAGTGCATAAACAAGATGTGTGTGTGTGCCTGAGTTTCAATTTTTGTCATTAGAATGAACTAAGAATACTGAGATTATTCTTTCGTTTATTAAACAATAATTGCCTATTAAGTAAATTTAATAAAGCAGGCTTTCATATTTTTACTTGAATTTCGCGCATTTATTTCATTACGCGCGTTAATTTCCCGCTCAAACTCCTCCAACCCCTTTTAGCTAATCATTAGTCACCCACTAGTGTGATTAGTGTGTGAATTACAATAGTGTTGCAGTGTTTAGGTTGCTAATTTTGAGAAAAATTGCTATTTTGTGAAATCTTCAACCTCTTGAAGAGAAGTGTTTTCCAAGTTAGTTTTACATACCTACTTGTTAGCTGTTTTCACAGCTCTTATCCTGGTTTCCCTCCAGGGAAGCTTTCACGCGTTTTTCTGTGTTGTGAGTGTTAATTATAATTACGTGTAGAAGTGAATCTTGGTGAATTTCCTATACCTAGTGTTAATTAATAGTTTTATTCTATTTTAGTGGAGTGCATTTAATTTTTATCATGCCGATGCAACATCTTTCCTTTTCAGACAAGGTCGACATGATCTTGATTTTTGGAGAATGCCAGGAAAATGCAATGCAAGCAGCAGAATTGTATGCCCAACGTTACCCAGACAGACTTCAACCAGATAGACGAACATTTAAAAGAATTGTAGAGAAACTTAGAGAGACAGGCAGTTTGAAGCCCAAGAAAAAGACAGTGATAAATCCCGCTGTGACTCATGAAATCAATCAAGCTATTGTTTTGAACATAGCTGAAAATAATCCCCAAGTCAGCAGTCGAGAAATGAAGCAATCAAGCGGCATAAGTAAGTCATCGATTCTAAGAATATTAAAAAAGCACAAATTCCATGCATATCACATCGAACTGCATCAGGAACTACATGGAGAGGATTTTATGAACAGGGTGAGATTTTGCACGTGGGCCCAAGAGAAACTGCAGGAAAATCAGGACTTCTTCAAGTTTGTGCTTTTCACCGATGAATGCACATTCAAATCTAATGGGCACGTAAACAGGCATAATATGCACTATTGGTCGGTGGTTAACCCACATTGGATGAGAGAAGAAAAAACACAAGACATATGGTCACTGAACGTGTGGGGAGGAATTATTGACAACCGATTAGTTGGTCCATTCTTTTTTGAAGGCCATCTGACTGGTGCGATGTATGCAGAGTTCTTAAGAAATTCATTAGATGACTTACTAGAAGATGTGCCATTAAATGTGATCCAAAATTTGTGGTTTCAGCAAGATGGTGCGCCTCCACATTTCAGTCGAGAAGCTCGTGGTGTGGCAGATGAAAAGTTTCCAGATAAATGGATTGGTCGTGGTGGTCCAATTGCTTGGCCAGCTAGATCTCCCGATCTCACACCTATGGATTTTTTCACATGGGGAGTTGTGCAAGAAATTGTGTACAGAACACAGCCAACCACGAGACAAGACATGCAGCAACGACTCGTAGATGCCTTCCAGACAATCAATGAACGAAATACAGCAGCTACAGTCCAAAATTCATTTCAGCGACGTGCTCAGATGTGCATCGAAAGAGAAGGCCACCACTTTGAGCAGTACCTGTAATCAGGTAAGTACTTTTTGTGAAGTGATCTGTGCTATAGTGGTTGCAGTGCAGTGAATTTGGTGATGATTGTGTAGTGATGGGTTGTGGTAGTGAGTAATGCATCACTTTAGGTAAGTACAAGCCGTAAGTTCCTTGTACACAATTTTGTCTATGATGATTAGTAGAGCTCTTTCACAATATTTGAAGGATCCACAATTCTGAGACATCCAAAACAGCTAAAAGACCATAGTTTATGTAACACAATCAGTCAATCAAATTCAATTTATTGTTGTTAGTTTGATCATACAGGATTTAAGTTTCAATTTATATCCTTGAAAAATTATAATTATTGGGATTGCAACTTCAACTTTACAGCAACACACTTTCGCCAGCTAAAAACACTTGGTTTTACATCACCTTACAATTTACCAAACAATTTAACCCAACTAGTTAAGAAATGGCATCGGGCTATAATTCTTCTACCTTCGGCTACAGTTTATCTCTGAATTTTAATTATGTTAGTTGAAACGATAGTTTAACAATTCCTTTGCCCTTATTTAGATCAGATGATGTTAAATTTAGAGGCTGTAAATATCAATTTTGTTATGCAAAACGATTCCTTGGTCCTTATTTGACACGAGTTGCTGTTAAATTCTGGGCTGTGAATATCTTAGTCCTCGATATTAGTCTCAACGGGGCAAACTAAGTCGACTCACTTAACCTAAAAATGCCAACTAAAAAACAGGCCATAACAACAAAATAATTACCTGTGGAATTACATAAGTATGGAATAATGCGAATTATGGAAATGGCTATTTGAAAAAACCCCCTCACACAAACCGGAGCCCTTCACACAAACTGGAGCCCCTTTTCACGCCGCCACCGCCATCTGATAAAATGTCCGTGTTCGTAACCTCTCCTGGCACCTTGGGTGGGCGAATTAAATGGTGGATGCCCAGTTTAAACCGATATTTCAACATTATTCGTTACAAAAATCCACGTTTATTAAAATTAAAAACAATTTCGCAGTTCAATGGCCGCGTTGTGTCGCTGTCAACTGGTGACAGATGAAAAAAGCGTACGCTGTTATCCAAGAAAGCCCTCGCATAGTAGTCAATTGTTTACGTGGCCGACTTGTGAATAAAAATGGACCATTTTTAGCTTGCTACAGTTGGCTAATCTGATGACGGAAATTTAAAAAAATGGGCTTAACATAAAGGTATTAGCCCAAAAAACGATTTTATGGGTAAAAATTTTTTTTTTCTTGGAAAAACGATATTTCAAAATTTCGTGACGTCACAGTTTTTGCATGACAGATAAACTTTTGCCGTCATTTGAAGGGTCCTTGGTAGCCATATACACTGTAAAAATTTCGAAGTCCCAGCTTTAAAATAAAGGGCAATTTTTGAGGTGGGCAATAGTGTTGGTCCACCCGGTATAATATTGCACTTATGTTAATTCAGTTTAATTTAATAAGTTATTTTTTTTTTTTTGTTTGTAATTAATTTACGTTTCCTTTTTCTCTTTTTCTCTTATATAATGTCCTGTAATTGGAGTTCTCCTGTTGGACAATATACGATTATTATTATTATTATTATTATTTGGGTCAGTACCGTCAAAAACGCGTTTTCGCACTATTCTGAGGTCAAAAGCACGATTTGAGCCATCTGTACCGTCAAAAACGCGTTCTCGCACTATTCTGGGGTCAAAAGCACGATTTGAGCCATTTGTACCGTCAAAAACGCGTTTTCGCACTATTCTGAGGTCAAAAGTTCGATTTGGGTCTGTACCGTCAAAAACGCGTTTTCGCACTATTCTGAGGTCAAAAGTTCGATTTGGGTCTGTACCGTCAAAAACGCGTTTTCGCACTATTCTGAGGTCAAAAGTTCGATTACATAATTGTCTTTCGAGCGACTGAAATTTTTGCTATATAATATTGCACTTATGTCAATTCAGTTTAATTTAATAAGTTATTTTTTTTTTCTTGTTTGTAATTAATTTACGTTTCCTTTTTCTCTTTTTCTCTTATATAATGTCCTGTAATTGGAGTTCTCCTGTTGGACAATATACGATTATTATTATTATTATTATTTGGGTCAGTACCGTCAAAAACGCGTTTTCGCACTATTCTGAGGTCAAAAGCACGATTTGAGCCATCTGTACCGTCAAAAACGCGTTCTCGCACTATTCTGGGGTCAAAAGCACGATTTGAGCCATCTGTACCGTCAAAAACGCGTTTTCGCACTATTCTGAGGTCAAAAGTTCGATTTGGGTCTGTACCGTCAAAAACGCGTTTTCGCACTATTCTGAGGTCAAAAGCACGATTTGAGCCATCTGTACCGTCAAAAGCGCGTTCTCGCACTATTCTGGGGTCAAAAGCACGATTTAAGCCATCTGTACCGTCAAAAACGCGTTCTCGCACTATTCTGGGGTCAAAAGCACGATTTGAGCCATCTGTACCGTCAAAAACGCGTTTTCGCACTATTCTGAGGTCAAAAGCACGATTTGAGCCATCTGTACCGTCAAAAACGCGTTCTCGCACTATTCTGAGGTCAAAAGCACGATTTGAGTCTGTACCGTCAAAAACGCGTTTTCGCACTATTCTGAGGTCAAAAGCACGATTTGAGTCTGTACCGTCAAAAACGCGTTTTCGCACTATTCTGAGGTCAAAAGTTCGATTTGGGTCTGTACCGTCAAAAACGCGTTTTCGCACTATTCTGAGGTCAAAAGTTCGATTTGGGTCTGTACCGTCAAAAACGCGTTTTCGCACTATTCTGAGGTCAAAAGTTCGATTTGGGTCTGTACCGTCAAAAACGCGTTTTCGCACTATTCTGAGGTCAAAAGCACGATTTGAGTCTGTACCGTCAAAAACGCGTTTTCGCACTATTCTGGCGTCAAAAGCACGATTTGAGCCATCTGTACCGTCAAAAACGCGTTCTCGCACTATTCTGAGGTCAAAAGCACGATTTGAGTCTGTACCGTCAAAAACGCGTTTTCGCACTATTCTGAGGTCAAAAGTTCGATTTGGGTCTGTACCGTCAAAAACGCGTTTTCGCACTATTCTGAGGTCAAAAGTTCGATTACATAATTGTCTTTCGAGCGACTGAAATTTTTGCTATATAATATTGCACTTATGTTAATTCAGTTTAATTTAATAAGTTATTTTTTTTTTTTTGTTTGTAATTAATTTACGTTTCCTTTTTCTCTTTTTCTCTTATATAATGTCCTGTAATTGGAGTTCTCCTGTTGGACAATATACGATTATTATTATTATTATTATTATTTGGGTCAGTACCGTCAAAAACGCGTTTTCGCACTATTCTGAGGTCAAAAGCACGATTTGAGCCATCTGTACCGTCAAAAACGCGTTCTCGCACTATTCTGGGGTCAAAAGCACGATTTGAGCCATCTGTACCGTCAAAAACGCGTTTTCGCACTATTCTGAGGTCAAAAGTTCGATTTGGGTCTGTACCGTCAAAAACGCGTTTTCGCACTATTCTGAGGTCAAAAGCACGATTTGAGCCATCTGTACCGTCAAAAACGCGTTCTCGCACTATTCTGGGGTCAAAAGCACGATTTAAGCCATCTGTACCGTCAAAAACGCGTTCTCGCACTATTCTGGGGTCAAAAGCACGATTTGAGCCATCTGTACCGTCAAAAACGCGTTTTCGCACTATTCTGAGGTCAAAAGCACGATTTGAGCCATCTGTACCGTCAAAAACGCGTTCTCGCACTATTCTGAGGTCAAAAGCACGATTTGAGTCTGTACCGTCAAAAACGCGTTTTCGCACTATTCTGAGGTCAAAAGCACGATTTGAGTCTGTACCGTCAAAAACGCGTTTTCGCACTATTCTGAGGTCAAAAGTTCGATTTGGGTCTGTACCGTCAAAAACGCGTTTTCGCACTATTCTGAGGTCAAAAGTTCGATTTGGGTCTGTACCGTCAAAAACGCGTTTTCGCACTATTCTGAGGTCAAAAGTTCGATTTGGGTCTGTACCGTCAAAAACGCGTTTTCGCACTATTCTGAGGTCAAAAGCACGATTTGAGTCTGTACCGTCAAAAACGCGTTTTCGCACTATTCTGGCGTCAAAAGCACGATTTGAGCCATCTGTACCGTCAAAAACGCGTTCTCGCACTATTCTGAGGTCAAAAGCACGATTTGAGTCTGTACCGTCGAAAACGCGTTTTCGCACTATTCTGAGGTCAAAAGTTCGATTTGGGTCTGTACCGTCAAAAACGCGTTTTCGCACTATTCTGAGGTCAAAAGTTCGATTACATAATTGTCTTTCGAGCGACTGAAATTTTTGCTATATAATATTGCACTTATGTTAATTCAGTTTAATTTAATAAGTTATTTTTTTTTTTTTGTTTGTAATTAATTTACGTTTCCTTTTTCTCTTTTTCTCTTATATAATGTCCTGTAATTGGAGTTCTCCTGTTGGACAATATACGATTATTATTATTATTATTATTATTTGGGTCAGTACCGTCAAAAACGCGTTTTCGCACTATTCTGAGGTCAAAAGCACGATTTGAGCCATCTGTACCGTCAAAAACGCGTTCTCGCACTATTCTGGGGTCAAAAGCACGATTTGAGCCATCTGTACCGTCAAAAACGCGTTTTCGCACTATTCTGAGGTCAAAAGTTCGATTTGGGTCTGTACCGTCAAAAACGCGTTTTCGCACTATTCTGAGGTCAAAAGCACGATTTGAGCCATCTGTACCGTCAAAAACGCGTTCTCGCACTATTCTGGGGTCAAAAGCACGATTTAAGCCATCTGTACCGTCAAAAACGCGTTCTCGCACTATTCTGGGGTCAAAAGCACGATTTGAGCCATCTGTACCGTCAAAAACGCGTTTTCGCACTATTCTGAGGTCAAAAGCACGATTTGAGCCATCTGTACCGTCAAAAACGCGTTCTCGCACTATTCTGAGGTCAAAAGCACGATTTGAGTCTGTACCGTCAAAAACGCGTTTTCGCACTATTCTGAGGTCAAAAGCACGATTTGAGTCTGTACCGTCAAAAACGCGTTTTCGCACTATTCTGAGGTCAAAAGTTCGATTTGGGTCTGTACCGTCAAAAACGCGTTTTCGCACTATTCTGAGGTCAAAAGTTCGATTTGGGTCTGTACCGTCAAAAACGCGTTTTCGCACTATTCTGAGGTCAAAAGTTCGATTTGGGTCTGTACCGTCAAAAACGCGTTTTCGCACTATTCTGAGGTCAAAAGCACGATTTGAGTCTGTACCGTCAAAAACGCGCTTTCGCACTATTCTGGCGTCAAAAGCACGATTTGAGCCATCTGTACCGTCAAAAACGCGTTCTCGCACTATTCTGAGGTCAAAAGCACGATTTGAGTCTGTACCGTCAAAAACGCGTTTTCGCACTATTCTGAGGTCAAAAGTTCGATTTGGGTCTGTACCGTCAAAAACGCGTTTTCGCACTATTCTGAGGTCAAAAGTTCGATTACATAATTGTCTTTCGAGCGACTGAAATTTTTGCTATATAATATTGCACTTATGTTAATTCAGTTTAATTTAATAAGTTATTTTTTTTTTTTTTGTTTGTAATTAATTTACGTTTCCTTTTTCTCTTTTTCTCTTATATAATGTCCTGTAATTGGAGTTCTCCTGTTGGACAATATACGATTATTATTATTATTATTATTATTTGGGTCAGTACCGTCAAAAACGCGTTTTCGCACTATTCTGAGGTCAAAAGCACGATTTGAGCCATCTGTACCGTCAAAAACGCGTTCTCGCACTATTCTGGGGTCAAAAGCACGATTTGAGCCATCTGTACCGTCAAAAACGCGTTTTCGCACTATTCTGAGGTCAAAAGTTCGATTTGGGTCTGTACCGTCAAAAACGCGTTTTCGCACTATTCTGAGGTCAAAAGCACGATTTGAGCCATCTGTACCGTCAAAAACGCGTTCTCGCACTATTCTGGGGTCAAAAGCACGATTTGAGCCATCTGTACCGTCAAAAACGCGTTCTCGCACTATTCTGGGGTCAAAAGCACGATTTGAGCCATCTGTACCGTCAAAAACGCGTTTTCGCACTATTCTGAGGTCAAAAGCACGATTTGAGCCATCTGTACCGTCAAAAACGCGTTCTCGCACTATTCTGAGGTCAAAAGCACGATTTGAGTCTGTACCGTCAAAAACGCGTTTTCGCACTATTCTGAGGTCAAAAGCACGATTTGAGTCTGTACCGTCAAAAACGCGTTTTCGCACTATTCTGAGGTCAAAAGTTCGATTTGGGTCTGTACCGTCAAAAACGCGTTTTCGCACTATTCTGAGGTCAAAAGTTCGATTTGGGTCTGTACCGTCAAAAACGCGTTTTCGCACTATTCTGAGGTCAAAAGTTCGATTTGGGTCTGTACCGTCAAAAACGCGTTTTCGCACTATTCTGAGGTCAAAAGCACGATTTGAGTCTGTACCGTCAAAAACGCGTTTTCGCACTATTCTGGCGTCAAAAGCACGATTTGAGCCATCTGTACCGTCAAAAACGCGTTCTCGCACTATTCTGAGGTCAAAAGCACGATTTGAGTCTGTACCGTCGAAAACGCGTTTTCGCACTATTCTGAGGTCAAAAGCACGATTTGAGTCTGTACCGTCAAAAACGCGTTTTCGCACTATTCTGGGGTCAAAAGCACGATTTGAGCCATCTGTACCGTCAAAAACGCGTTCTCGCACTATTCTGAGGTCAAAAGCACGATTTGAGTCTGTACCGTCAAAAACGCGTTTTCGCACTATTCTGAGGTCAAAAGTTCGATTTGGGTCTGTACCGTCAAAAACGCGTTTTCGCACTATTCTGAGGTCAAAAGTTCGATTTGGGTCTGTACCGTCAAAAACGCGTTTTCGCACTATTCTGAGGTCAAAAGTTCGATTTGGGTCTGTACCGTCAAAAACGCGTTTTCGCACTATTCTGAGGTCAAAAGTTCGATTTGGGTCTGTACCGTCAAAAACGCGTTTTCGCACTATTCTGAGGTCAAAAGTTCGATTTGGGTCTGTACCGTCAAAAACGCGTTTTCGCACTATTCTGAGGTCAAAAGCACGATTTGAGTCTGTACCGTCAAAAACGCGTTTTCGCACTATTCTGGCGTCAAAAGCACGATTTGAGCCATCTGTACCGTCAAAAACGCGTTCTCGCACTATTCTGAGGTCAAAAGCACGATTTGAGTCTGTACCGTCGAAAACGCGTTTTCGCACTATTCTGAGGTCAAAAGCACGATTTGAGTCTGTACCGTCAAAAACGCGTTTTCGCACTATTCTGGGGTCAAAAGCACGATTTGAGCCATCTGTACCGTCAAAAACGCGTTCTCGCACTATTCTGAGGTCAAAAGCACGATTTGAGTCTGTACCGTCAAAAACGCGTTTTCGCACTATTCTGAGGTCAAAAGTTCGATTTGGGTCTGTACCGTCAAAAACGCGTTTTCGCACTATTCTGAGGTCAAAAGTTCGATTTGGGTCTGTACCGTCAAAAACGCGTTTTCGCACTATTCTGAGGTCAAAAGCACGATTTGAGTCTGTACCGTCAAAAACGCGTTTTCGCACTATTCTGGCGTCAAAAGCACGATTTGAGCCATCTGTACCGTCAAAAACGCGTTCTCGCACTATTCTGAGGTCAAAAGCACGATTTGAGTCTGTACCGTCGAAAACGCGTTTTCGCACTATTCTGAGGTCAAAAGCACGATTTGAGTCTGTACCGTCAAAAACGCGTTTTCGCACTATTCTGGGGTCAAAAGCACGATTTGAGCCATCTGTACCGTCAAAAACGCGTTCTCGCACTATTCTGAGGTCAAAAGCACGATTTGAGTCTGTACCGTCAAAAACGCGTTTTCGCACTATTCTGGGGTCAAAAGCACGATTTGAGCCATCTGTACCGTCAAAAACGCGTTCTCGCACTATTCTGAGGTCAAAAGCACGATTTGAGTCTGTACCGTCAAAAACGCGTTTTCGCACTATTCTGAGGTCAAAAGCACGATTTGAGCCATCTGTACCGTCAAAAACGCGTTCTCGCACTATTCTGGGGTCAAAAGCACGATTTAAGCCATCTGTACCGTCAAAAACGCGTTCTCGCACTATTCTGGGGTCAAAAGCACGATTTGAGCCATCTGTACCGTCAAAAACGCGTTTTCGCACTATTCTGAGGTCAAAAGTTCGATTTGGGTCTGTACCGTCAAAAACGCGTTTTCGCACTATTCTGAGGTCAAAAGCACGATTTGAGTCTGTACCGTCAAAAACGCGTTTTCGCACTATTCTGGGGTCAAAAGCACGATTTGAGCCATCTGTACCGTCAAAAACGCGTTCTCGCACTATTCTGAGGTCAAAAGCACGATTTGAGTCTGTACCGTCAAAAACGCGTTTTCGCACTATTCTGAGGTCAAAAGTTCGATTACATAATTGTCTTTCGAGCGACTGAAATTTTTGCTATATAATATTGCACTTATGTTAATTCAGTTTAATTTAATAAGTTATTTTTTTTTTCTTGTTTGTAATTAATTTACGTTTCCTTTTTCTCTTTTTCTCTTATATAATGTCCTGTAATTGGAGTTCTCCTGTTGGACAATATACGATTATTATTATTATTATTATTATTTGGGTCAGTACCGTCAAAAACGCGTTTTCGCACTATTCTGAGGTCAAAAGCACGATTTGAGCCATCTGTACCGTCAAAAACGCGTTCTCGCACTATTCTGGGGTCAAAAGCACGATTTGAGCCATCTGTACCGTCAAAAACGCGTTTTCGCACTATTCTGAGGTCAAAAGTTCGATTTGGGTCTGTACCGTCAAAAACGCGTTTTCGCACTATTCTGAGGTCAAAAGCACGATTTGAGCCATCTGTACCGTCAAAAACGCGTTCTCGCACTATTCTGGGGTCAAAAGCACGATTTAAGCCATCTGTACCGTCAAAAACGCGTTCTCGCACTATTCTGGGGTCAAAAGCACGATTTGAGCCATCTGTACCGTCAAAAACGCGTTTTCGCACTATTCTGAGGTCAAAAGCACGATTTGAGCCATCTGTACCGTCAAAAACGCGTTCTCGCACTATTCTGAGGTCAAAAGCACGATTTGAGTCTGTACCGTCAAAAACGCGTTTTCGCACTATTCTGAGGTCAAAAGCACGATTTGAGTCTGTACCGTCAAAAACGCGTTTTCGCACTATTCTGAGGTCAAAAGTTCGATTTGGGTCTGTACCGTCAAAAACGCGTTTTCGCACTATTCTGAGGTCAAAAGTTCGATTTGGGTCTGTACCGTCAAAAACGCGTTTTCGCACTATTCTGAGGTCAAAAGTTCGATTTGGGTCTGTACCGTCAAAAACGCGTTTTCGCACTATTCTGAGGTCAAAAGCACGATTTGAGTCTGTACCGTCAAAAACGCGTTTTCGCACTATTCTGGGGTCAAAAGCACGATTTGAGCCATCTGTACCGTCAAAAACGCGTTCTCGCACTATTCTGAGGTCAAAAGCACGATTTGAGTCTGTACCGTCAAAAACGCGTTTTCGCACTATTCTGAGGTCAAAAGTTCGATTTGGGTCTGTACCGTCAAAAACGCGTTTTCGCACTATTCTGAGGTCAAAAGTTCGATTACATAATTGTCTTTCGAGCGACTGAAATTTTTGCTATATAATATTGCACTTATGTTAATTCAGTTTAATTTAATAAGTTATTTTTTTTTTCTTGTTTTTAATTAATTTACGTTTCCTTTTTCTCTTTTTCTCTTATATAATGTCCTGTAATTGGAGTTCTCCTGTTGGACAATATACGATTATTATTATTATTATTATTATTTGGGTCAGTACCGTCAAAAACGCGTTTTCGCACTATTCTGAGGTCAAAAGCACGATTTGAGCCATCTGTACCGTCAAAAACGCGTTCTCGCACTATTCTGGGGTCAAAAGCACGATTTGAGCCATCTGTACCGTCAAAAACGCGTTTTCGCACTATTCTGAGGTCAAAAGTTCGATTTGGGTCTGTACCGTCAAAAACGCGTTTTCGCACTATTCTGAGGTCAAAAGCACGATTTGAGCCATCTGTACCGTCAAAAACGCGTTCTCGCACTATTCTGGGGTCAAAAGCACGATTTAAGCCATCTGTACCGTCAAAAACGCGTTCTCGCACTATTCTGGGGTCAAAAGCACGATTTGAGCCATCTGTACCGTCAAAAACGCGTTTTCGCACTATTCTGAGGTCAAAAGCACGATTTGAGCCATCTGTACCGTCAAAAACGCGTTCTCGCACTATTCTGAGGTCAAAAGCACGATTTGAGTCTGTACCGTCAAAAACGCGTTTTCGCACTATTCTGAGGTCAAAAGCACGATTTGAGTCTGTACCGTCAAAAACGCGTTTTCGCACTATTCTGAGGTCAAAAGTTCGATTTGGGTCTGTACCGTCAAAAACGCGTTTTCGCACTATTCTGAGGTCAAAAGTTCGATTTGGGTCTGTACCGTCAAAAACGCGTTTTCGCACTATTCTGAGGTCAAAAGTTCGATTTGGGTCTGTACCGTCAAAAACGCGTTTTCGCACTATTCTGAGGTCAAAAGCACGATTTGAGTCTGTACCGTCAAAAACGCGTTTTCGCACTATTCTGGCGTCAAAAGCACGATTTGAGCCATCTGTACCGTCAAAAACGCGTTCTCGCACTATTCTGAGGTCAAAAGCACGATTTGAGTCTGTACCGTCAAAAACGCGTTTTCGCACTATTCTGAGGTCAAAAGTTCGATTTGGGTCTGTACCGTCAAAAACGCGTTTTCGCACTATTCTGAGGTCAAAAGTTCGATTACATAATTGTCTTTCGAGCGACTGAAATTTTTGCTATATAATATTGCACTTATGTTAATTCAGTTTAATTTAATAAGTTATTTTTTTTTTTTTGTTTGTAATTAATTTACGTTTCCTTTTTCTCTTTTTCTCTTATATAATGTCCTGTAATTGGAGTTCTCCTGTTGGACAATATACGATTATTATTATTATTATTATTATTTGGGTCAGTACCGTCAAAAACGCGTTTTCGCACTATTCTGAGGTCAAAAGCACGATTTGAGCCATCTGTACCGTCAAAAACGCGTTCTCGCACTATTCTGGGGTCAAAAGCACGATTTAAGCCATCTGTACCGTCAAAAACGCGTTCTCGCACTATTCTGGGGTCAAAAGCACGATTTGAGCCATCTGTACCGTCAAAAACGCGTTCTCGCACTATTCTGAGGTCAAAAGCACGATTTGAGTCTGTACCGTCAAAAACGCGTTTTCGCACTATTCTGAGGTCAAAAGCACGATTTGAGTCTGTACCGTCAAAAACGCGTTTTCGCACTATTCTGAGGTCAAAAGTTCGATTTGGGTCTGTACCGTCAAAAACGCGTTTTCGCACTATTCTGAGGTCAAAAGTTCGATTTGGGTCTGTACCGTCAAAAACGCGTTTTCGCACTATTCTGAGGTCAAAAGTTCGATTTGGGTCTGTACCGTCAAAAACGCGTTTTCGCACTATTCTGAGGTCAAAAGCACGATTTGAGTCTGTACCGTCAAAAACGCGTTTTCGCACTATTCTGGCGTCAAAAGCACGATTTGAGCCATCTGTACCGTCAAAAACGCGTTCTCGCACTATTCTGAGGTCAAAAGCACGATTTGAGTCTGTACCGTCGAAAACGCGTTTTCGCACTATTTTGAGGTCAAAAGTTCGATTTGGGTCTGTACCGTCAAAAACGCGTTTTCGCACTATTCTGAGGTCAAAAGTTCGATTACATAATTGTCTTTCGAGCGACTGAAATTTTTGCTATATAATATTGCACTTATGTTAATTCAGTTTAATTTAATAAGTTATTTTTTATTTTTTGTTTGTAATTAATTTACGTTTCCTTTTTCTCTTTTTCTCTTATATAATGTCCTGTAATTGGAGTTCTCCTGTTGGACAATATACGATTATTATTATTATTATTATTATTTGGGTCAGTACCGTCAAAAACGCGTTTTCGCACTATTCTGAGGTCAAAAGCACGATTTGAGCCATCTGTACCGTCAAAAACGCGTTCTCGCACTATTCTGGGGTCAAAAGCACGATTTGAGCCATCTGTACCGTCAAAAACGCGTTTTCGCACTATTCTGAGGTCAAAAGTTCGATTTGGGTCTGTACCGTCAAAAACGCGTTTTCGCACTATTCTGAGGTCAAAAGCACGATTTGAGCCATCTGTACCGTCAAAAACGCGTTCTCGCACTATTCTGGGGTCAAAAGCACGATTTAAGCCATCTGTACCGTCAAAAACGCGTTCTCGCACTATTCTGGGGTCAAAAGCACGATTTGAGCCATCTGTACCGTCAAAAACGCGTTTTCGCACTATTCTGAGGTCAAAAGCACGATTTGAGCCATCTGTACCGTCAAAAACGCGTTCTCGCACTATTCTGAGGTCAAAAGCACGATTTGAGTCTGTACCGTCAAAAACGCGTTTTCGCACTATTCTGAGGTCAAAAGCACGATTTGAGTCTGTACCGTCAAAAACGCGTTTTCGCACTATTCTGAGGTCAAAAGTTCGATTTGGGTCTGTACCGTCAAAAACGCGTTTTCGCACTATTCTGAGGTCAAAAGTTCGATTTGGGTCTGTACCGTCAAAAACGCGTTTTCGCACTATTCTGAGGTCAAAAGTTCGATTTGGGTCTGTACCGTCAAAAACGCGTTTTCGCACTATTCTGAGGTCAAAAGCACGATTTGAGTCTGTACCGTCAAAAACGCGTTTTCGCACTATTCTGGCGTCAAAAGCACGATTTGAGCCATCTGTACCGTCAAAAACGCGTTCTCGCACTATTCTGAGGTCAAAAGCACGATTTGAGTCTGTACCGTCAAAAACGCGTTTTCGCACTATTCTGAGGTCAAAAGTTCGATTTGGGTCTGTACCGTCAAAAACGCGTTTTCGCACTATTCTGAGGTCAAAAGTTCGATTACATAATTGTCTTTCGAGCGACTGAAATTTTTGCTATATAATATTGCACTTATGTTAATTCAGTTTAATTTAATAAGTTATTTTTTTTTTTTTGTTTGTAATTAATTTACGTTTCCTTTTTCTCTTTTTCTCTTATATAATGTCCTGTAATTGGAGTTCTCCTGTTGGACAATATACGATTATTATTATTATTATTATTATTTGGGTCAGTACCGTCAAAAACGCGTTTTCGCACTATTCTGAGGTCAAAAGCACGATTTGAGCCATCTGTACCGTCAAAAACGCGTTCTCGCACTATTCTGGGGTCAAAAGCACGATTTGAGCCATCTGTACCGTCAAAAACGCGTTTTCGCACTATTCTGAGGTCAAAAGTTCGATTTGGGTCTGTACCGTCAAAAACGCGTTTTCGCACTATTCTGAGGTCAAAAGCACGATTTGAGCCATCTGTACCGTCAAAAACGCGTTCTCGCACTATTCTGGGGTCAAAAGCACGATTTGAGCCATCTGTACCGTCAAAAACGCGTTCTCGCACTATTCTGGGGTCAAAAGCACGATTTGAGCCATCTGTACCGTCAAAAACGCGTTTTCCGCACTATTCTGAGGTCAAAAGCACGATTTGAGCCATCTGTACCGTCAAAAACGCGTTCTCGCACTATTCTGAGGTCAAAAGCACGATTTGAGTCTGTACCGTCAAAAACGCGTTTTCGCACTATTCTGAGGTCAAAAGCACGATTTGAGTCTGTACCGTCAAAAACGCGTTTTCGCACTATTCTGGGGTCAAAAGCACGATTTGAGCCATCTGTACCGTCAAAACGCGTTTTCGCACTATTCTGAGGACAAAGCACGATTTGAGCCATCTGTACCGTCAAAAACGCGTTCTCGCACTATTCTGGGGTCAAAAGCACGATTTGAGCCATCTGTACCGTCAAAAACGCGTTCTCACACTATTCTGGGGTCAAAAGCACGATTTGAGCCGTCTGTACCGTCAAAAACGCGTTCTCGCACTATTCTGGGGTCAAAAGCACGATTTGAGCCATCTGTACCGTCAAAAACGCGTTTTCGCACTATTCTGAGGTCAAAAGCACGATTTGAGCCATCTGTACCGTCAAAAACGCGTTCTCGCACTATTCTGAGGTCAAAAGCACGATTTGAGTCTGTACCGTCAAAAACGCGTTTTCGCACTATTCTGAGGTCAAAAGCACGATTTGAGTCTGTACCGTCAAAAACGCGTTTTCGCACTATTCTGAGGTCAAAAGCACGATTTGAGCTATCTGTACCGTCAAAAACGCGTTTTCGCACTATTTCTGAGGTCAAAAGCACGATTTGAGTCTGTACCGTCAAAATCGCGTTTTCGCACTATTCTGAGGTCAAAAGCACGATTTGAGCCATCTGTACCGTCAAAAACGCGTTTTCGCACTATTCTGAGGTCAAAAGCACGATTTGAGCCATCTGTACCGTCAAAAACGCGTTCTCGCACTATTCTGAGGTCAAAAGCACGATTTGAGTCTGTACCGTCAAAACGCGTTTTCGCACTATTCTGAGGTCAAAAGCACGATTTGAGTCTGTACCGTCAAAAACGCGTTTTCGCACTATTCTGGGGTCAAAAGCACGATTTGAGCCATCTGTACCGTCAAAAACGCGTTTTCGCACTATTCTGAGGTCAAAAGCACGATTTGAGCCATCTGTACCGTCAAAAACGCGTTCTCGCACTATTCTGGGGTCAAAAGCACGATTTGAGCCATCTGTACCGTCAAAAACGCGTTCTCACACTATTCTGGGGTCAAAAGCACGATTTGAGCCGTCTGTACCGTCAAAAACGCGTTCTCGCACTATTCTGGGGTCAAAAGCACGATTTGAGCCATCTGTACCGTCAAAAACGCGTTCTCGCACTATTCTGAGGTCAAAAGCACGATTTGAGTCTGTACCGTCAAAAACGCGTTTTCGCACTATTCTGAGGTCAAAAGCACGATTTGAGTCTGTACCGTCAAAAACGCGTTTTCGCACTATTCTGAGGTCAAAAGCACGATTTGAGCTATCTGTACCGTCAAAAACGCGTTTTCGCACTATTCTGAGGTCAAAAGCACGATTTGAGTCTGTACCGTCAAAATCGCGTTTTCGCACTATTCTGAGGTCAAAAGCACGATTTGAGCCATCTGTACCGTCAAAAACGCGTTCTCGCACTATTCTGGGGTCAAAAGCACGATTTGAGCCATCTGTACCGACAAAAACGCGTTCTCGCACTATTCTGGGGTCAAAAGCACGATTTGAGCCATCTGTACCGACAAAAACGCGTTCTCGCACTATTCTGAGGTCAAAAGCACGATTTGAGTCTGTACCGTCAAAAACGCGTTTTCGCACTATTCTGAGGTCAAAAGCACGATTTGAGTCTGTACCGTCAAAAACGCGTTTTCGCACTATTCTGAGGTCAAAAGTTCGATTTGGGTCTGTACCGTCAAAAACGCGTTTTCGCACTATTCTGAGGTCAAAAGTTCGATTTGGGTCTGTACCGTCAAAAACGCGTTTTCGCACTATTCTGAGGTCAAAAGTTCGATTTGGGTCTGTACCGTCAAAAACGCGTTTTCGCACTATTCTGAGGTCAAAAGCACGATTTGAGTCTGTACCGTCAAAAACGCGTTTTCGCACTATTCTGGGGTCAAAAGCACGATTTGAGCCATCTGTACCGTCAAAAACGCGTTCTCGCACTATTCTGAGGTCAAAAGCACGATTTGAGTCTGTACCGTCAAAAACGCGTTTTCGCACTATTCTGAGGTCAAAAGTTCGATTTGGGTCTGTACCGTCAAAAACGCGTTTTCGCACTATTCTGAGGTCAAAAGTTCGATTACATAATTGTCTTTCGAGCGACTGAAATTTTTGCTATATAATATTGCACTTATGTTAATTCAGTTTAATTTAATAAGTTATTTTTTTTTTCTTGTTTGTAATTAATTTACGTTTCCTTTTTCTCTTTTTCTCTTATATAATGTCCTGTAATTGGAGTTCTCCTGTTGGACAATATACGATTATTATTATTATTATTATTATTTGGGTCAGTACCGTCAAAAACGCGTTTTCGCACTATTCTGAGGTCAAAAGCACGATTTGAGCCATCTGTACCGTCAAAAACGCGTTTCTCGCACTATTCTGGGGTCAAAAGCACGATTTGAGCCATCTGTACCGTCAAAAACGCGTTTTCGCACTATTCTGAGGTCAAAAGTTCGATTTGGGTCTGTACCGTCAAAAACGCGTTTTCGCACTATTCTGAGGTCAAAAGCACGATTTGAGCCATCTGTACCGTCAAAAACGCGTTCTCGCACTATTCTGGGGTCAAAAGCACGATTTAAGCCATCTGTACCGTCAAAAACGCGTTCTCGCACTATTCTGGGGTCAAAAGCACGATTTGAGCCATCTGTACCGTCAAAAACGCGTTTTCGCACTATTCTGAGGTCAAAAGCACGATTTGAGCCATCTGTACCGTCAAAAACGCGTTCTCGCACTATTCTGAGGTCAAAAGCACGATTTGAGTCTGTACCGTCAAAAACGCGTTTTCGCACTATTCTGAGGTCAAAAGCACGATTTGAGTCTGTACCGTCAAAAACGCGTTTTCGCACTATTCTGGGGTCAAAAGCACGATTTGAGCCATCTGTACCGTCAAAAACGCGTTTTCGCACTATTCTGAGGTCAAAAGCACGATTTGAGCCATCTGTACCGTCAAAAACGCGTTCTCGCACTATTCTGGGGTCAAAAGCACGATTTGAGCCATCTGTACCGTCAAAAACGCGTTCTCACACTATTCTGGGGTCAAAAGCACGATTTGAGCCGTCTGTACCGTCAAAAACGCGTTCTCGCACTATTCTGGGGTCAAAAGCACGATTTGAGCCATCTGTACCGTCAAAAACGCGTTCTCGCACTATTCTGAGGTCAAAAGCACGATTTGAGTCTGTACCGTCAAAAACGCGTTTTCGCACTATTCTGAGGTCAAAAGCACGATTTGAGTCTGTACCGTCAAAAACGCGTTTTCGCACTATTCTGAGGTCAAAAGCACGATTTGAGCTATCTGTACCGTCAAAAACGCGTTTTCGCACTATTCTGAGGTCAAAAGCACGATTTGAGTCTGTACCGTCAAAATCGCGTTTTCGCACTATTCTGAGGTCAAAAGCACGATTTGAGCCATCTGTACCGTCAAAAACGCGTTCTCGCACTATTCTGGGGGTCAAAAGCACGATTTGAGCCATCTGTACCGACAAAAACGCGTTCTCGCACTATTCTGGGGTCAAAAGCACGATTTGAGCCATCTGTACCGACAAAAACGCGTTCTCGCACTATTCTGAGGTCAAAAGCACGATTTGAGTCTGTACCGTCAAAAACGCGTTTTCGCACTATTCTGAGGTCAAAAGCACGATTTGAGTCTGTACCGTCAAAAACGCGTTTTCGCACTATTCTGAGGTCAAAAGTTCGATTTGGGTCTGTACCGTCAAAAACGCGTTTTCGCACTATTCTGAGGTCAAAAGTTCGATTTGGGTCTGTACCGTCAAAAACGCGTTTTCGCACTATTCTGAGGTCAAAAGTTCGATTTGGGTCTGTACCGTCAAAAACGCGTTTTCGCACTATTCTGAGGTCAAAAGCACGATTTGAGTCTGTACCGTCAAAAACGCGTTTTCGCACTATTCTGGGGTCAAAAGCACGATTTGAGCCATCTGTACCGTCAAAAACGCGTTCTCGCACTATTCTGAGGTCAAAAGCACGATTTGAGTCTGTACCGTCAAAAACGCGTTTTCGCACTATTCTGAGGTCAAAAGTTCGATTTGGGTCTGTACCGTCAAAAACGCGTTTTCGCACTATTCTGAGGTCAAAAGTTCGATTACATAATTGTCTTTCGAGCGACTGAAATTTTTGCTATATAATATTGCACTTATGTTAATTCAGTTTAATTTAATAAGTTATTTTTTTTTTCTTGTTTGTAATTAATTTACGTTTCCTTTTTCTCTTTTTCTCTTATATAATGTCCTGTAATTGGAGTTCTCCTGTTGGACAATATACGATTATTATTATTATTATTATTATTTGGGTCAGTACCGTCAAAAACGCGTTTTCGCACTATTCTGAGGTCAAAAGCACGATTTGAGCCATCTGTACCGTCAAAAACGCGTTCTCGCACTATTCTGGGGTCAAAAGCACGATTTGAGCCATCTGTACCGTCAAAAACGCGTTTTCGCACTATTCTGAGGTCAAAAGTTCGATTTGGGTCTGTACCGTCAAAAACGCGTTTTCGCACTATTCTGAGGTCAAAAGCACGATTTGAGCCATCTGTACCGTCAAAAACGCGTTCTCGCACTATTCTGGGGTCAAAAGCACGATTTAAGCCATCTGTACCGTCAAAAACGCGTTCTCGCACTATTCTGGGGTCAAAAGCACGATTTGAGCCATCTGTACCGTCAAAAACGCGTTTTCGCACTATTCTGAGGTCAAAAGCACGATTTGAGCCATCTGTACCGTCAAAAACGCGTTCTCGCACTATTCTGAGGTCAAAAGCACGATTTGAGTCTGTACCGTCAAAAACGCGTTTTCGCACTATTCTGAGGTCAAAAGCACGATTTGAGTCTGTACCGTCAAAAACGCGTTTTCGCACTATTCTGAGGTCAAAAGTTCGATTTGGGTCTGTACCGTCAAAAACGCGTTTTCGCACTATTCTGAGGTCAAAAGTTCGATTTGGGTCTGTACCGTCAAAAACGCGTTTTCGCACTATTCTGAGGTCAAAAGTTCGATTTGGGTCTGTACCGTCAAAAACGCGTTTTCGCACTATTCTGAGGTCAAAAGCACGATTTGAGTCTGTACCGTCAAAAACGCGTTTTCGCACTATTCTGGGGTCAAAAGCACGATTTGAGCCATCTGTACCGTCAAAAACGCGTTCTCGCACTATTCTGAGGTCAAAAGCACGATTTGAGTCTGTACCGTCAAAAACGCGTTTTCGCACTATTCTGAGGTCAAAAGTTCGATTTGGGTCTGTACCGTCAAAAACGCGTTTTCGCACTATTCTGAGGTCAAAAGTTCGATTACATAATTGTCTTTCGAGCGACTGAAATTTTTGCTATATAATATTGCACTTATGTTAATTCAGTTTAATTTAATAAGTTATTTTTTTTTTCTTGTTTTTAATTAATTTACGTTTCCTTTTTCTCTTTTTCTCTTATATAATGTCCTGTAATTGGAGTTCTCCTGTTGGACAATATACGATTATTATTATTATTA